>JAPYZB010003506.1:0-12369 GCA_030522745.1 Eupelmus kiefferi | reverse complement strand
TAAATTTCAACTATTTTCTCTGTGTACGGTTATTTACCATTGTCTTGGCTAATTAAATTGCGACATACTTTTCAATCATTCATAAATTATTATTGACACAATCGACCAATTCAGGTACTTTTTTCCTTTTATGATAAGTATCTTTAAAATATATAATGATAAGTACCGAAATACAATAGCCAGAATCTTCCATGTGATAGAATTATGCAATTATACTTTATACTAAAGTAACTCATAACTATAGTACTTCGACATTTTTTCGAATTATTCGTTATTTTTATAACATTTATTTGCAATTCTTATATTATCTTGGAATAAAAATTCGTTGAAATGGCATTATTAAAATACATTATTAAAAAAAAAATTATAGCATAACACTTATGTAAAATTAACTAAAAAAATTTCTCATTTTTCAGGTAAAACACGCGAATTCGGGCAGACCGGTAACCTTAGGCGCTGACGACCTGCTGCCACTTCTCGTATGGGTGCTAGTACGCGGCCGAGTCGTCGACGCGGAGATCGAGGCTGAGTACATGTGGGGTCTGCTCCATCCGTCACTACTCACCGGCGAGGGTGGCTACTATCTCACGACCCTCTCCAGTGCCGTGCACGTACTCAAGACCTTCAAGTCTAGTCAAGGGACCATGTCCACGATAAATGTAAGCATAATTGCTGATTAGCGCTTTTTCTTGGTGGCTTCATATGGGTACAAAAGTGTAAATTTGAAAAAATTCTTATTTCCGATTATAGTAGATGTGAAAAAGTAAATAAAAAGTAATACTTAATGATTAAGATTTTTTTTAATGTTAATAAATTTTTGAAAATTTATTGTTTAGCATTATAATATTTACTTAGATTTGCATAATAAAATTGTTTTCTATTTAAGCAGGGATGTGGAACGCCGGATTGTTCTTCGGTTCTTCGCGTTCTAGTACCGGACGAACTTCATGGCTCCCTCAATACCAGAACACTGCCAGTTCGACCGAACATGAATACCCGCGACGTTTGCCGGATTCTCGCCCACAAGATTCGATGCACAAATCCACAAGATTATGGACTCTTCAAGCTGGTCCAAGGAGAAGGTAATGATTTTGCTAATAATTTTAGTCGAAATCTTATTAATTATTTTTATTTGTTAATTTTAAATGCATCGCTGAATAAGTTTTTAATTACTTTACAAATAAATAAAGCATGTAACAGTACTCAATTTTTATTATTATTTTTTATTTACATTAAATTTTAAAGTAATTGCTGATTGAAATTTTCAAAATATTATTTCTTTATAAAAGTTTATTGTATGTGCATGCACTAACTCAACCAGTAGCTTACTCAGTTTCAAACTTGTGGTACAATCACGAAAAGCAAAATGTATGAAAATTTTTATCCACTCGCTTAAATTTCCAAACTAAACAAGTATCATAATTTTGCAGAAACTCTTCTCGGCGACCATGAGTGTCCACAAGAAATGTCTCACTGTCTGTTCGCGTTCAAGCGAATCGACGCCAAGATAGCGTGGCCGAAAACTACCAGCAACGGCAGCACCAGCGCCAACAGCATCGCCCTGGGCGGCGGCTCCTGATCGGCGATTCTTCCGCGGCGCGTCGCGAAGATTCTGTCTATAAATCTGTATTAATTGTTAAAAATTAAGGAAAAGAACTGCGCTGAACACGCGCGGCGGCCACTAGTGGCGCCGCCGCAACGATATTATATATTATATATTATATTATATTTACAGACGATATAAAAAATAACAAAACAAATGAAAAACAACAAAAAAATGTACGGCCTTTCTTACTTCCTCCGATAATGCTCTATTCCAAAAACAAATTACTGGGCCAAACCGACTGTCACTTTGACGATCTCCGTCTCTCGGATCTTGAAGTACACGTGGCGATTTTTGGACGTCGGTCGATGCAATAGCACGCGAATGAGATCGATTCTGTATTTATTGTAATGATCAACAAGCGCGAATTGTCTTTTCCTTCGGGTTTGTTTACGTAGGCATTTTTTATTGCATATTCAAGGTTAATATGCCAGTGATAAAGTGCAATAAAAATAAATAAAAGAGAAAGAAGAAGAAAGAGTGAAAGGGAAAGAGAGCGAGAGAGAGAGAGAGAGAGAGAGAGAGAGAGAGAGAGAGAAAGAGAGAGTGTGTAAGAGTATGATCGAAAGGTATATTTTCCATGTATCATATTCGCTTCGATCAAAAAGCGCGCGCGTGTAGATTACGCTCATTGGGTGTGCATTTCAAGATTGCACGAGTTATACCATCATTGATACTTATAAAAATTTAATATTGTCAAACACTTAACAATGTACGTGATTTATATTTATTCTCGTTTAATGCATAATTTCGATGTGTGTGTAACTTTTATACATAATGACTAGAGAAAACTGGAAATAATTACGTCGATGATGTATCGAATGGATAAATCCAATTATATCAACTCTGATTGTAGTTTTTATCTCGAATTTTCAAATTTTGGTATACGGGTTGAACGGTCAAACAAGAATAAAAAATATTCTGAAATAAAGCGAAACAACGAAACGAAGATAAAAAGAAAAGATAGATAAAATAGGCGTGTCATCGTGACTTATCTTTAGAATTTTTTATTTTCTTCCATGATACAAATCGAACAAGTATTAGACGTGTGATAAGAGACGGACATTCATGAGTGTTCAGTAAATAAGCCTCAACCTGTGTCTTCTATATTATGAAAGACTTGCCTAAAGCTTTTTCTATAAACATCTTCGTCTGGAATAGTCACGGTAAAACATGTGACAGGTGACAAGAGAAATAAAAGTGAATTAATAGAATTACTCTTTCGTAGGCTGAAATAGATAAAGTTTGAACAAATCGATTTTTATACAATGAATCTCAGCGGGTGGAGATTTTCTACAAATTTTCTATCAACAATAAATGAAAACGAGAAAATGAATAAGTTAGATTCGCGATTTTAATCTGCTTCGACAAATTTTGAATGTTGTTTATAAACAATTTGTCTAAGCAAGTAGCTACTATAAGGAATCTCTAAATCGTACCTCAAGAAGTATATTCTAGTAGAGTATGATAAACTCGTATAACATTTTGAAAAATCGCTTTGAACTTTGTCTAAAAAATGAATCGTATTCAATAAGAAGAAAACTAAAATTGTAAACGTTATATCTTCATTATCATTTGCATTATCTTAAATAATACATTTGTACACAATAAATTTCATGCTAATGTACGCATAATTGAAAAATATTTCTACTTATTTATATTCAAAATACAAAAAAAATCATCTACCTTAACTAATTTTTTTTTTTTATTACTTTTATCTCATTGCGAATAATAAAAGAAAATAATTTATTTTGCTTTGCAAATTTTGTAAGAAAAAATATGACAGGCAACCAATACTTGTGTTGAAGATGTAAAGTAATATTGAATAAACGATTCAGACTCAAAGTGCAACTGTTGGTATTACTTTTATAAAACTTATTTAAGACAATCAAATTACTTATATAGTAATGTATAAATAATCCAAGAAATTACTTACACACTTCTATTTTGACTTATTAGTTGGAAATAAATGATTTTCTACTATTATTTCAATAATTTAGGTATTAAATATATGGACAAAATTTTATAATAAATAAAATATTTTGTTCGCTTATAATACCAGAAGTATATTTTTTTGTGAATATAAATTGTATATTTTAAAATTTTTTGTTATAACAAATTAATTTTCATTATTACTTTTAGCGTTTTATAACGACGTAATGTATATATATAATTAAAGTAATTAGAAAATTAATTTATGCCAAATATATCATTAAAATAATAAATATATAATGACAATATTTTTAAATGGAAAACAAATTCATTCAAACTTTATTTACCAAGTATAAAATATTAATATTTTTATTTCACTTCTCTATTTGCCTTTAGACAAGAAAAAATTCTGTAAAAATCAGGTATATTTAAGTAATTAATTTATAGGCCTTTGACCTTTTGTTTTGGCATTTCCAATCCGTACAAAATAAGAAAATATATGAAAAATACTGAATAATTGTAGAGAGCTGAACATAAAGAAACAATTCCATAGGTTTTACTAATCTGTTACTAATTTGGTTGCTTAAATTATATTGTTCTTCTTATTCGTTTTGGATTTCAATTAATATTTGATATTATTCCAACTGTACTTTTTAGATAACTTGCATTAACAATATCAACTACAAATTAAAAGAATTTTAAATTTTGTCAAATTTGATACTGAAAAGCAGATATTTCAGCTTTTAATCAGTATTTTTAGTATAAAATAATTGAAATGTCATTCTAAAAAGCGATCTCGAATTTTTAAAGTTATAAAATTAAGAGTTATCGCACTAGACTTTTTAACATGAAACCATGGGACATAAATTCTTTATGAATTTTTTCGAAATTCTTCTATGAGATCAATGAATTGATTGGAATTGCAGAATAAGATTGCATCAAGGTGTTCCAAAAGAATCCATGTCACTCAGGTGTTTATTAAAGCATCAATAAAACTGTGAACAACATTACTTAACCTTACTTCTATAAATTATATTAAACCTGCATGAACATTATATAAAATTTCATAAATCACAAAAAATTAACATTCTTTTGAATTCTTATTAAGATAGATGAATCGATATTTGTAATAATAGATTATAATCATGCTTGCAATTTAAATGATTTATTTTTTAAAAACTGTAATAAACATCATTATTGATACAAATTACATTGAAACAATTTATATTACCCTGGTAGAAAAATTATCTAGTTTTATCGAGGCCCGATTATTTAACATAGAAAAATAAACAACTCTAGACAATTACTGGATGAATTTCTATCAGGGTAGTGTTATTATTATTTATGTATCTATACAAATTTAAGGATCACAATGAAAAAGTAGGATAGTTCAGATTAATTTTAAGTAAATCCTCTATCTTTATGTAATAATGCTTTTTAACATGCTAGTCAAGTGAAAAATGCGAGAAAACTACTTCTTTACTTAAGCATAGATTCTGCGATAAGATAAAAAATATCATTTCGAGAATCACAGAAACTATTATTTGTATAAATTATCATGTAATCGTCAATTCTTTGTTTGAGAATATACTGTATGTATTTGAATGCTCAATAAAAAATTTTGTATAAGTTTAAAAAACTGTGTTACCAAATTATTACTAAATTATAATTTTTATATTTTTAATAAATAATAAATAAAAAATATTATAAATTTTTGTAAACATATAACTATACTACATTAAAATTAAATAACAGAAATTTTTATAATGGATTTGAAATGGACCCATTTAATGACTGTCTAAAAGGATCCTAAGCTGTTCCATCAGTTTAATAAAAAATCTTATTACTAACAACTCTAATTTTAATTTATATTTCTTGAAATAATTGATGATATAATACACTTTTAATTCTACTTTAAAAGTAAATTAATAATATTAGAATTATTTATAAATTTCCTATTTGAAAAACTCAAAAAGGAATATTTCGACGCTTAAATGAAATACTATACATGAACTTCAAATGAATTTTAGTTTTGAAAATTTGTTGAAAGTTTCTACCTAAGAAATCAGGTGAGATCTAATGTAAAGACTTAGAATAAATTATGGCGAAAATTTTCAAAACAAAACTTTGTTTGAAATTTATATGTTATATTGCAAGTATATAATTCATAGAAAAGATATGTTATATAATGCATACAATCGACTGTAGAAGTTGAAATTTAAGTAATTTTGATATTTTTACAGATTTTTTAGTCACATAAGATTCTGGACCGACATCTCACGTGAGATTTCAACTGAAATTTGTTAGTAGAGCACCTATATGAAATTAAACAATGCTTAGTTTAAAGTTTATAAAAATTTATTTTTCTTTGACAATCTACATGTCTTGAGGTCATAGCAAACCTATAGAAGCTATTTTTTAAATTAGAAATAACGAAATAAATCTATAATCATACAAGAATACTTTATAAACATGATGTGCATTATCTATTACTTACATAATTATGTATAATACGTATCGATTTAACACAAAATACAAAATTACAAAACCGTCTTATCTGTAAAATTAATATATATCAAATTAAATTAAGTCCAAATTTATTTTTAATTATTTAAACATTAATAATACATATTTATAAAAGATTTTCTATGTGTCAGCTGACCCTGAAAAAATTGTAACAATGTGTTTCGATGAGATCAGAAAAGTACAATTTCATTTTTCTTAAAAATATATAAATTACACATATCAGTCTTCTTCGTGGTACTCTTTAATACAGTTTATTCGCTATACTTTTTTTATTTACCTTAATAGATAAAATAAACTTGAAAACAAAGTTTAGAAATGTTACTATAAAGATATAAAAATAAATAAAGTGACCTACATTTTAGCTAACACTAGATTAATCTGTCAGGCTTTTGGAAAATTTTATTTATATGATTTTTACGACGGCCGAGTCGTAAAACAATATCATATTTAAGTTGCTGATACTTACCTAACTAAGCAATATATCCCATTCTCATCTATACTAATGGTCTTTCTAAGTATTTTTAAAAATGTACAAAAGATATAGTTTGTAACATCTTTTATTATAATAAGGTGAATGTCAAAAATCTTTAAAAGTATAACTTTTAAGATCTGATTCATAGATTTGAAAATTTTTTAGAACCTACTCACAGAATTATAGTTATTTTTCAAATATGTTCATTTTTCTACAGGTTTAAAGTAAGTATGAAAAAAGTTCTTGTTTTCCAATACCTTTTTTTATGCCAATTGTTATAATATTTTACTATTATATTATATAATTTAGAATATAAAAAGTAATTTAAAATATTACTTTTTTCGCATATTCTTTTTACTCATTTTTAAAAATAAAAGATTTGATCATCTATTAAAAACATCTACAAATTATTTTTATAAGAAAAAAGTTTCTTTTTTAAATTTAGTTTGAATAAATACACTGAAAATAAGATTTTTTTATAATTTAATAACTATTAAGTATAATTTCGATTTGCGTTAATATTAATATATATTATAAATAATCTTTTAAATTTTTAAAACTAAATGAAATATTTGTACGTATTGTAATGTACACTTATAAAAGCAAATATTAATGTTTGAAAAGTCCAATAATAAGATAGTATCACGGCTAGAAAATCAAAGCAATTTTCGTGAATTCTATAAATACTGATAAAACTACTGGTTTTAATTATATATATAAAAATTCTTACTAGTCAAGTCACTGATCTAACTATTAAGGTGGCTTAGAAGGTTAGGCTAAGTTTCCGTTTCGTAGTTTACAAATTATACTTTCAGTAAATAAAATTCTTTAGATTTTGTAAGCTTTTACCATTTTTTAAATACAATAGAATCTCCCAAAATTTCAAAATCCAAAGAACCTAACCGTCAAAGTTGCCTTAACTAGAGATGAATTTAAATAGAATAAATAAATTTTAATAATTAAAAAATAATAGTTAGATCAGTGACTTGACTAGTCAGAATTTTTTATAACTTTAAAATAAAAAAAGTATCTATTGCTTCAAATTCTTAAATATATTCCAATGGTAGATAATTTTAGTGTTGTATTTAATGTTACAATTAAAATACTTCTTTATTAACGTGTAATATTGACTTCATTGGCTAGTCATATTTTTGTGAAAATAATTAAAAATACCTATTTATAATCCATCAAAATCAAGAAGTATATTTATCAGTAAATACCGAAGTTCGAGTCAAAATCGGTGTCAAAATCAGCGCTGGCCTTGACTGAAATTCATTCAAAAACAAAAATGTTATTTAAATTTTAACTATGTTAATGAGTAAAAATATGTTATTTTGGTAATATGTTTTTAAGCAAGCAATAGATTTATTTTTCTTCACTGTTCGTGTTCAAAAAGTTCTTATATTGTAATCTAAATAATATTTAACCTGTAGCCAAAGCCCTTTTAATAAGGAAAAAATGACTACATTTTTCCATAGTTTTTTTTTCAAATGATAAAAATCCCTTATCACTCTAAATGACCAATGCCTATTCACATTTCATTTCGAGTCGTCTCCATATTGTATTGATGCGTGCATTTTTTTGCTTATAATCGTACAAATGAAAAACTTTGAAATTAATTGCAAAAATATTTCGATTCAGTATTTCTATAAAATAAATATTAATTTTATTAAAAAAAAATGATTATTCGAATATTTTTCAAAATTGATTTAAAAAAATGCGTAATAAATAGGGGATTGAAAGGATGTATCAGTAAAATAGTCATAAGTAAAATTTTTATAAAAATCATTTATTTTAAACCAATAATATTTTACGCTACGCTTTCTCGCAATGAAACTAACAATAACGCAATTTAAATTACAAAACTTAAATAAAGAAATTACACTGTATTACATACTGAATAAGATAATATTTATGTCAAGAGATATAAAATAAGTTTGATAAGTATATAAGTAAGTAAAATAAGTAAGATATTAAATAAGTTTATTAACAATATATACAAAAAATGACAACAAAAAGTGCAAATATCTCAGGGGATTTTCAAATATTGATAATCACTACTGCACTTACAGATATCAAAATAATAATTTATATGATTTCGAATATCATTAAATGTTGGAATATAATATTCTAGAATTTAATCAATTAAAAGCTATTAATAACAAATCGAAATGTGATTAAAAAAATAAAAAGAAATCATATTGTTAAAAAAAATTAATTTTTAAAATAAATATTGATCGTTTTATATCATATAAAAAAATAGGAATCTCAGGTTATATTCAAATATTGAAATTAAAAGCGCAATTTGTTTAAACTAAAACAAAAATCGTTGACACTTAATAAAAATACCATAACAGCTGGGGTTCCAGGGCTGCACTGATATATCTGAAACAAAATAAATGTTGATTTATTATTAAGCACCATTACACAATATAAATGCAATATTAATGCTACATTTTAATGGTAGAAATTAAATAAAAGCATAAGTTATCTGATTTAAAAAAGTAAAAATTATAAAGAATAAAAAAAATTAAAAAGAATTTCACATGCAAATAACATAATAATTGAGTTTTATAATTTTTATATATGTATATATGTATCTTATGCAAACTACTTTAACTATTAAAATGAAAATAATAATAATAGTATAAGTATACTGTGACAAGTAAGATGTCGTATATGTAGTAATTTAATGCTTGCAAAAATTGTTTTTTAAATAACGTGATTACTAAGTTTTGACATAAATCACACAGATTGTTTTAAAGAATTTTTATTAATATTCAAAAGAATATTCAAATTTAATTTGAAAGTTCACTTGCATAAAACTTTACATTTATAATTAAATTGTAGAATGAGAAATATTAATTGTAATTAATAATTTAAAGTTTTTTATTTAAATTCAATATCTGAATATCCCCTGAGATTTTTACACTCTCGTTAAAAATGATTTATTTAATATTTAGAAAATTAATATTCGTTTACTTAAAGAAGGAGAATTTTATGTAATGATTGAAGGAACGAAAATTTTATATTTTTTATTAGAGGAATATATTACTTTTATAAAGTTCCTACAATTGTTACATATTTTGTTTAATAGCCATAGAAAATATTTAACTCTTTTATAAGGAACCTCCCCTGAGATAATTACATTTTTAGTTAATAGACAGAAAATATTTAAATCTTTTATAAGGAACCTCCCCTGAGATATTTACATTTTCTGTTAGATAAACGTAGAAAATATTTAACTCTTTTGTAAGGAACCTCCCCTGAGATAATTACATTTTCTGTTACATAGAAATAGAAATATTTAACTCTTTTATAAGGAACCTCCCCTGAGATTGTTACATTTGTTGTTAAATAGACATAGAAAATATTTAAATCTTTTATAAGGAACCTCCCCTGAGATAATTACATTTTTTGTAATGTAGGAATAGATTTGAATCTTTTATAAGGAACCTCCCCTGAGATTGTTACATTTTTTGTTAAATAGACATAGAAAATATTTAAATCTTTTATAAGGAACCTCCCCTAAGAGAGTGTTACATTTGTTGTTAAATAGTCATAGAAAATATTTAAATCTTTTATAAGGAACCTCCCCTGAGATTGTTACATTTCTTGTTAAATAGACATAGAAAATATTTAAATCTTTTATAAGGAACCTCCCCTGAGATAATTACATTTTTCGTAATATAAGACCTGAGATAATTACATTTTTCGTAATATAAGAATAGATTTGAATCTTTTATAAGGAACCTCCCCTGAGATTGTTACATTTTTTGTTAAATAGATATAGAAAATATTTAAATCTTTTATAAGGAACCTCCCCTGAGATAATTACATTTTCTGTTACATAGGTAAAGAAAATATTTAACTCTTTTATAAGGAACCTCCCCTGAGATTGTTACATTTTTTATCTAATAAACATAGACATGTTTTAATTTTTTTTATAAGGAACGTTCCCTGAGATTGTTACATTTTTTATTAAAGACAAAATATTCTATTTTTTTATGTGAGGAGATGTTGAATATATTGATCATCAACGAACCAAGTTGTTACCAGATTGTTTCTTTATTAAAGTCAACGTTTCGGAGGATTTCCTACCTCCCTTTTCAAGACTCTTCTTTCAGAATGCATATTAGTGAAATTCTCCAATGATGAAAGTGTAGCCACTGGATATATGGACTGGCTGAAGAATGATGACAAAGATGATATTCAGAATATTATTTCAATGGAAAAAGAAGTTATTATTAATTGGCCAAATTGCACCATTGTTTCTTCTATAAAAACGATTGAAAAAGAACTCAAAAAGGCAACATTTAAAAAACGTATAGCTACAATTTTAAAATGAAATCCTCCGAAACGTTGACTTTAATAAAGAAATAATCTAGTAACAACTTGGTTCGTTGATGATCAATATATTCAACATCTCCTCACAAAAAACTATACTTACGAACGACTCCAACTGTATATAAAATATTCTATTCTTTTATAAGGAACCTCCCCTGAGATAATTACATTTTCTGTTACATAGGTATAGAAAATATTTAACACTTTTATAAGGAACCTCCCCTGAGATTGTTACAAGTTTTTTCAAATAGACATAGAAAAGATTTTTAATTTTTTTTAAGGAACCTTCCCTGAGATAATTACATTTTATGTTACATAAACGTAGAAAATATTTAACTCTTTTGAAATGAACCTCACTTGAAATAATTACATTTTGTTTTAAATAAACATAGAAATGATTAGTATTTCATTTAGAACAAACCTCTGTAAGATTATTACATTTTTACTTTTTTGTTTATAGCTTAATCATTTGTTGTTATGTAGGACGAAAACATTAATATATACAGAACTTCTCACAAAAAAATAATCACAGTTATTTTTGAATTATTATATGTAGTAAAGAACTATTTATAAATACGTAAGCGTGAGCGTTAAGCAAAGATATTGAAACACTCTTAAAAAATTTAATGTATTTTATTATTTTATATCTTTTCTTTTTACTTTTTTGTACATTATATATCTCAAGATAATTCTTTAAATGTACTATTTCATAAACTTTGTTTATTTGTACAATCTTTAAATCTTATTTAATTTGAATTTGATTTCTTTTTAAATTTTATTATAAGTTACACAAATCTATAAATGTATATGAATTAATTTAATGCATTTGATGTGATTAAAAAAATATAATCTTATTTACATTAGCAAAAGAATTGTATGATGGAATGATATTTTTTACTATTAATTCTTAAAATTCCTTTTATGAAATCAATTCTTAAAGAATTTTTTCTATTAATTCTAATTTTTTTATTTATAATAAAAATTTTTTGCATAAATATTTGCAAAAAAAATCTAAAAGGATTATTTAAAAAATAATATTAAATTTTGTACCGCCACGTTTTCTAAAATAATTATTACTCTATTATTTCAGAAATAATTATTGTTTACAATAATATTTATTTTTAAAGCGGTTGCAATAATTGACTAATTCAAAATTTATTGATAGGCATCTATTTATATTAAAACATTATTTTTTTGTAACATATTGGCATGCATGCATTTTAGTCGTAAACTAATAAGCGATTCAATAAGTAATCTGTACAGAATTTCTGCTTTTTCATAATATTTTGTCTTTACAAAAGTTGCACATTACACATTTTTTGGATTGTGAAAGCATACATTCTAATTTAAATCTTAAAACTAATAGAGCCAATTGCGTTACTGAAATGCAGTTCTTTTCACTGTCTAATTACTAAACTATTTAGTATTTTTCCAATTTTGTACATTAATATTTTTCTTTAAATATTTGTAAATGTAAAATAAAAATTAT
>JAPYZB010003505.1:0-10297 GCA_030522745.1 Eupelmus kiefferi | reverse complement strand
GCAGGCCACTCGCGATATTCGCAGTGCCGACACGTACAGCCGTTCCTCACGGCGGCCAGCGCGCTAACGCGGATTTACCACGAAGACGCGCAAACGTGCCGCGGCGAGAAAAAACGGCCTTCCGAAAATTATCGTCTATGCCGGCTTGTCGCGCTGATATTTGTAGGGCGGCTGGAGGTAGGGGAGATAAGAGGGGCGTTTCCGAGCGGCTGAATTATTTTATTGTGCCGGGGTTTCTCTTGCTAATTTGCCTGGTGAAAGGACGTTCGGCGGAGTTGGTATAGAGATGATTTTGCAAAAGGAACGTTTTGTTTTTAGTAACAATGAGTTTTGGGTTTAAGAGAATATTAGGTATCTTCAGTAGTTTTTTTTATCGACGACTGCATGAAATACCGAAATACGAGAAAATCTAAACCGAAATTTCGCAAGTGAAAGTCACGATCCCTAAACAACACCTCGATAAATAACCAAAAACTTGAAAGCACCGCATTACACCACCATCAGCAAACCATCCCATATCTCAAACCTTAACGCTTTGTCTGAATCCACAATAACCCACCCAAACCCGCTGCATCACTCGCAATCGCGTATGCCTCTTGAGCAGCCAGCCACTCTCGGTGCTTTAGCTCGCGCTTAGATTCCGTCCGCGCGGGTATCAAAAGGGCTCCCAGAGGCGCTTTTTTAAAATGCGCGCCGCGAAAACTGCAGCAGCGCAACGACAGCAGCCGCCCGCTTCTCTCTGCGAAATTTATATGAGAACACGTCGGGCTGGAAACGCGGGCTCCTATGACAAACGAGCAGCGTCGCGTATATATATATATATATATATATATATATATATATATATATATATATATATATATACGGGAGCGGAAAAAAAGCTGGCAATGTGGTGTAATATTATTTTCGTGATCTCCCATAGGTGAAAAGTGCGCGAGTCACGTTTTTTGGGCGTCGATCTCTCACGATTCCTTGGCGTAGCGGTGCTCGTTAACACACAGAAACGAAGAATGCTTAAGGCACACAATGACTCGCGCCCGTAAAGAGGAAAGCGAACGAGCAAACGCGAGAGAGAGAGAGAAAAAAAAGGAATGGGCGCGCGCGCGGAGGTGGAAAGTCAACAAGATAGGCTCCGGCCGAATAAAATGGCTCTGAGAGGAAACGTAAGAGCGAGAGAGAGGCGACGAAAATGAGATGGGAAGGAGAGAAAAAAAAAGAAGGCGTGGAGGGAGAGAGAGGCGCGATAGTGAGATCTGATAAGGAATCACAAGACGGATGAAATTAGAGAGACAGATTTCTAACGAGTTCCTCTCTCTTACTCCACCTCCGTCTTGTACTCGCGCTCTCTCACCTACACGTATATATACATATATATATACCTCATATAACAAGTACGCAGGTCTGTATATTGTATGACGCGCCTCGTTATTCCTCTCTCTCTCTCTCTCTTTCCATCCTCCTTTTTCGACATGGCATTCAATCATTGTAAGCTCCTCCGTCTTATGAGTATATATATACGCGCGCAGGTAGACACGCACACGTACACAGACAGACAGACAGCTTCGCATACGTAAGCGTTCGTTTTCGAGGCTTTTTCTCGCCCCTTGTTCCAAGTTAAACGCGACGCGAGTAACGATGCAAATATACGATAAAGCCGAGAGCCGAAGATGTAGCCTGCATGTAGCTATTGCTTGTTCCTTTTTCAAAGGGGGGGAGCGACGGCTACATGCCCAAAATCCAAAAACGCTCTATCATCCTTGATGTGCTCGCGCGCGAAATACGACAATTGCTCGCGCGTTCGGCCGATAACGGTTTGCTCTCTTCGTTCAGTTTAATCTCTTGGAGCGTGGAGATTTTTGAAATTTATCTCGGAGGAGATAAAATTGATAAACGCTTTTTCGTGACTCTGGTGATACGGTTTATTTTGGGAGTTATCTTGTTAATTTATAATTCGTTGAGAATTGCTTAAAGATTGTAAAATTTTGATAGATTGTGAATAAATTATGATGGGAAGCGGAGTCGATAACTTTTTATTATATACGGCCTTTCTCAAAAATCATAAATCATCTTCGACGTCCGAGCCGATCATGCGGGTAGACAGAAATTTGTTAAACAAACTTTTTATCCGCCAGAGGAGATATCCGCTCTTAAGGGATGCAAACTCAGCGCACAATAAAATGTCAATCAATCGGCCAATCAATCATTTTCACTCCTCCCACGCGTACTATTTTATTTCTCTTCAACATTCCTTTCTACCAGTCACTCTTCCTATATCTTTCTCACTCGCTCGATCGTCCTTTTTTGCAGCTCATGTATTTATGTTTACTTTGATCTGTGAAATTTGTGAAAAATAAACTTGAACATTACAAATCCGTCGTTGTTCGATCGGCTTTTAAATCGAAGCCTTACAAAAACATTATTTTAGTGATGAATATTTATTTCGTTGTGAATGTAATTTTAACGAATTTCGTTCTATAAAAAGAAGCGAAAAAAAGTAGATAAAACGATTCACTGGAAAGTGCGATCATCAACGTTTAATTACTCGAGATTTAAGCAGCTTTCTTAAAGTAGGATTACTTCTTCATTTTTTAAAGTATATATAAATCCTTAAAAATTATATGTGATTAAAGTTTTTCATAAACTGAACAAAACCCAAACGCATCACGAAACCACAAAGTCTCAGTTTTAATCAGAATTTACTTAAAACCCACTCAACGCACTAAGCAGCAAACAATCAAGGAATCCAGCGAGCCACAGATATAATTGAATAATCCTCTAACCCCACCTCACTCACCCAGCGAATCCCGCGCCTTAAAAAAAAAGGCACCGCCCCCATGCACGAACACCTCATTCACATCCGCTGAAATCAATTTTCATCGCGCAGAACGAGAGAGATAGAGAAAGAGAGAGAGAGAGAGAGAGAGAGAGTCGAGCCCCGCATATCAAAATTAATCGGACGCGCGCGCGCGCGCGCGCAAGCTCGGCTCGAAAATACACATCGCGCGTTCCCACACTTGCCGCGAAGGCTGTGTACACAAAGCCGCGGGCTCCTCTCCTCCACTCGCTGTATATGTGTCTATCTATGTGTGTATAATAGCGAGAGCGAGGCCGATGTTTGATACCGCGCGCAGAGCTATTACTAAGCCATATCCATCCCCCGAGTAATACACGCGCGCAGTGATACCGCATCTCTCGGCAGAGCGCGCGGAGCTTCGACAATTGGATGTGTATAGGCTCGCAATTTTTGTTTAATGACCCCGCCGAGGAGGATTAAGATCGAGAGGCTCTCTGGATTATTGAATCGCTCCATCTCCGCTTCAGAGTGTTGTTATACGGGCTCTCTTGCTTTTTCAAAATTCAATTGATTCTAGGATTGTCGAGATCGGATCGGCTTCCATTGAATTCTAATTACAAGCGGTGTATTATAATACAAGTGCTGTTGCGAGATTTGTGGAAATACCATAGAATTGCCATCTCGCGTTTAGAGGATCGAGCAGCGACAGATCGGACTAATTAAAAATAATGCCGCATACGTTAACCGTCGCGCCTATAGCCGGAATCCCGAGCTTTTTAATTGAGGATCCGCGAGAGCTGGTACATTGTTCGCCGGCAGCTGGCAGAAAGAGCGAGCTCGTTCCGTGCACTTGTCGACTCGCGCTCTCACTCTCCAATATATATATATATACTCTCCCCCTTAAGCGCACGCCCGAGCAGACCTGACCTTTTTCTACTTCGATACATTGTGCCGGGAATCTGTGTGTGTGTGTGTGTGTGGCTGCACAGCGCGTTTTTCGCGCGAGCTCGTGACTTTTAACCGTGGCGTTCTATTTGGCTTTCATGTCGAGGAGAGGCAGACGGCTCTCGGTTTCGTTTTAAATTCTCAAACTATCGAGGGAGAGAGAGAAGGAGCCGAGGCTGCTCTCCGAGCGCTAGTGGATTAAGGCACTCGGGGCGAGCGCACTTTTTACACCGGCTGTAAGAACGGTCATCGAAATTTCGTGTTATTTGGCGCGAGCTTAAATTCAAAATTAAATTTGTTTATATTATTGTGTTTAACGCATCCGCGAATTTGGCAAAACTGAGTTAAGCTAGTCCAATTCAGTCGACCTGCATTACAACCAGCCGCTAAAAACCAGAACTCATCCGATCATCGGCCGCGCATCAGAAAACTCTCCGATGCCCGAGCAAACAATCAGCGAGCTCGAATTCCTCCGTCCATCATGCGCGCGCAAGGTGTTTATACGTATATTCCATCTCTCCCTCTCTTTCCATCCGCAGCAAGCCTCGCATCGCGATGCGCGATCGCTCCTGCACACACTCCTGCACATAGACAGATCGCTGCGCGCAAGAGAGCCTCCAGTCGCTTTTTCTCTCAAGGGAAGGGGGGGGGCAGGCCCTCTCGCAGACTGCACGTCCGTTTTCTCTCTAGCGCCGAGGCAGACAACAGATTACAGCACTGGGAAGCCGAAGGAGAGGGCCGAGGCGTCACTTTGTTGGAACACGGATGCGCGTTCTCGTTACACCCGCGCACTTTGGCTTTGTGTGCGCGAGCGCACGAGCAGCCGAGAGAGAGAGAGAGAGAGAGTGAAGGCTCTCTCGCAGTATTCTTCTTTGATGCGGGAGAGATAAGCATCCGTTCTCCTCTCTCTCTCTCTCTCTCTGCTTTACTCGCCTTCCTTCTTATAATATTCTCTCTTGCAGCTTTCTCGCGGACTCTCACTCTTTATCATTCTCCCTCTCGCTCTTTCTAAGCGCAAAAAAGAATCGGATGTATTCAGCCGTTCGCCGGCCGCGATCACAATAGATCCGAGAGGCTCCGTGTGTACTTTGCGAGCCGAGGGCGCCGCGCTCTCGCGATTTTCTTATATATATTCCGTCGCGCGCTTTTGTTGAGGAGCAAGAGCGCCGAGATTAACGCTAAGACGGATGCGCGCGCCGCGATTTATATGGTCTGGCGGAAATTCAGCGGAGCTTGTGCTTGGTAGTTTTCGCTTTTGTTTGTGGGGAAATGTGGGCGAGAAGTGGCTGTTGCCGAGGCTAGAGGTTTTGGTTCGTTCGGATATTCAGAGGTTAATGTTTAGAGTTAAGTGACGTATTTGGTGAAAAATTGATAAATAGTAATAATGCAAGTTTATGAAGAATTTATAAAATTTATTGTTCTGATTTTAGTTGTAGATATGTACTTTAAATAATTCTTAAAATAATTTTAATACTTCTATACAATCTTTACTACAAATACTAAAGTGTTGCGTAAACACGAGTAACAAAAAATTTTAAAATTAAAGTAATTCTGGAAATCTTATTTTAAAATGACAATTAGTAAATTCTGTCTTTTAGAAGAACGAAAACGCTTTCGAAATTAAAAATTTTTTAATCGCTTTCTTACAAAAGGGCAATTTATTGGACAACATCGTATAAAGTTTTAATATTTAAAAAATTGTTTAATAGTTTTACGATTGATAAAAATTAGTTACAATTTTTTAATAAATATAGTAAAATAGTAAAATTGCATATTATTTTAAAAATTACATTTTATTCTCTTACACGTTTTCTTAGCAGAAAGATTAATTTTTATTTATTCTAAAACAAAAGAGGTATAATGAAATATTTTAAGAAGTCAAAATATATAATGTTTTCTAACCGTATTCTCTTTTTGCAGAGTCAGCATTCATACAATCAAAATATCGTTGAAGATTCAATGTCCTTTATGCGCTTCTTATTATTATTTCTCTTTCATAGGAACAGTGAAGGTTTTGTTTCCTAAAGCTTCCTCCGACTTAAAAAAAAAGTATATTTAAATACTTTTTCATTTTTACTAAAATTCATTTCTTTATGAAATAGTAATAGTTATTTAGTAAATTTTATTAATTATTAAATTTATCTTTTATACGTAACGAAATATTGTGCAATAAAAAATAGTTTTTTTTTTCTAATTAAAATAACTTTTTTAAAAAAAGCGAATACAGTATTGTATTATTTTTATTGTTTCTAACTAGTTATTTTACCGATCATCAATACTCAAAGTTTTATAACATAAAAAAATTAACAACATATATGAAGAATAAAAGATTTTTCTCTTATATACTTGAAACTGTAGAGAAATATCAGAAAAGATTAAAAATACTTTTTTCCTTTTTATGCTCGTTCCGTCATTGACGCAAAAAGGCGGATTCTTATCAGGGCCTTGTCTCTGTTCTTTCTACTGGTAAGGAGAAAAATTTTAACGAAAGTCCTACTGACACATTTTTTTTGTGGAATCGGTATATAAAAATCATTTCAAGAATAAAATAAAGCATTGAAACTTTATAACTATAAATAAAAAGAAATAAATAGTTTGGAAAAGTTTTCAAATTTTTTAATATACCATTTCAAATGTTGTAAACTTTATATAAATAGCATTAAAAGTAATAAGAATTTTAATTTAACTAGTTTGAAAGAATATTATTTTATTTACTGAGAAAACAATTATTTTAAATAACTAAAATATAAAACTTAGTGAAATTAAAAATTAGACGCTCCTATGCTTAATCGAACAATATTTTTAACGTAAAACACACAAACGTAAAAGAAACAATCACAAAAAAGTTAACAGCTCGAATAAAAAGCTATTTGTATATCGCCCAGAAATCCCCGCGCATCGAAACGAAAACAAACAGCGCGAAATTCGAAATTCAAAACTCCCCAACAAAACATATGCATCTCCTCCAGGAAAATTATTAAACCAGCATCCCCGCAAAATCGAGCCCTTATATACCCTTCTTCCGCGAAGCGCGCGCGAGATCACAATAGATCCCTCGGATCCTGCCCGGAGAGCTCACATCCGCGCTCTTCGCTAAGAAGCGCCCCAGAGTTCCTGTCTTATCTCCCTTTCTTTCTTTCTCTCCTTTCTGCGAGCGGCCAAGTGCAAGATTTTTATGCGTAAAAGACCGAGCGCGCGAGAGGGAGATGGAAGTTCGGGCTTGCCTAAAAACCAGTTTAGTACTAAAGGGAGAGAGAGAGGAAAGAGCCCGCTCCAAATATAGACAGCGCCGATATTGCGCGGCTGTCCCATATAAGGCTGAATTTGAATCCCACGCGCGAGCGCGCGCTTTTCGACTGCGCTGATTTCCATCTCTCGCCTTAACCTGCCTTTAAAAACGACGAAGCCGGCCTCCACTCGATTTTATATTCACCTGGCCGTATAATTAATTGTCCCGATGTATCCACAGAGAGGAGCGGCTCTACGCGCTCTCTCCCCTTGATTGACTATTTTTCGTGAGTACCGCGCGCGCGCGGCATTTTTTACGATCCGGAGAATTCATTTGTGCGTGCATGTAAATATACACAGAGCCGCTCTTCTCTTTTTATCTCGGCTGATATCGTTTTTTCGTTCTCGATTCGGAACGGCTTAAAGCGAGTCAGCGCGCGCGAGCAGAGAAAGAAGAAGAAGATAACGACGCGAGCCTGTACACACAGAGAGAGAGAGAGAGACGCGGGCCTCAATGCTATCAGATGCTCGCGGCCACTTTCGGCCGCTCTCTTATTAAATTCCGCTTTGGATTTTCAATTGATGTTTAATTCAGCGGCACTTTCATCCTCGCGACTGAATAGAGCCGAGCGCGCGCCCGCTGACGTGTGTATATGTACCTGAGTAAATTAAAAAAAAAGCCGGGTGACTGCTCGTGCTTTTTTTTCGTTCTTTTTTCCGGCCGACGTCCGTAGAAGGATAAGTATTAAAATTTTACGCGTTACGAGAGCGAGGTTGTGAATTATTTTTAATTTTAACTGGCTCTCCTCGGTGTTTAACGTCTATTTCAATAAATTAAAATCGAAAAATTGCAAAGTGTTGAACTATAAATAACGCAAACACACACGAGCTTATCGTAAAAGACGCTATAAATTTCTCATGCAAATGAGCCGTCTGAAATTTACACGTTGACGAAACAATAAAACCGGTATAAAATATTCGATTTAAATTGCGTGAGAATCTTCGGCGTAGGTACAAACCGAAACCGCTATCAAAAAAAATATAAAATAAAAAAAGTAACATCGTCAGTTTAGCGCTGGCCTGGTGGGCGGCATCGACATATCGAGAGGAAAAAACTTTAATTTCAATGGATATTTTTACGAGCGAATACGTCGCGCGTCTCAAAGGAGTGTTGAAATTTCAAACGAGTCCCGCTATCCTCGCGGCCGCGGCTGCGCGTCAATCTAAAAAGCCCGGCGCGTTGAAAACTTCCAGTGTTTATTTTAGAAAAGTCAATTGTTCAAAAATTCGAAGCGCCCGCGCTCGAATTTAAAGCCGCCTCTCTCCCCGTGCATTTAGCCTGACGCGTTGTTTATTCGAGCGACGGCTCCTCGAATGTTGTTCAAATAAACATGGCTTGCACAGTAAATCGACGAGGTCCATGGGCTCTCGAATTAAAATAATCATCGCGCGGGAGCGAGTTTGTCAGCGTTGCTCGGCTTTGGGTTAAATGATGAACGAGCTTTTTGTCGTTCGATTTGGTTATTTTGAAAGCGTTTAAAGATGTTTTAGGAGAACGTGTGGATGTGGAGATGGATTTTAAAAAGTATGTGTGTAGGGGAGTGGAATATAGTGTTGAAACAATTTTTCAATTAAATGAGAATGCATCAGTGTTTATCTATATTAATAGATTGTACTGTATTCACTTTAGTCAAGTGATCTAAAATATGTACGAAAATGAGCTAAAATATTGTAAGTTTTTTGTATCTTAAATAATTGACTTGAAACATTTTTAAAGCATTTTTAGAAACATTTAAATAAATTTTTATTACTTTTTTTATCATTCTTAGGATTAACAGAACATTACAAGAGCCTGAATTTATCAAATGTTTATGATAGACAAAACTAAAATGTTAGCAATAAATGAAATTACAGGAATTCAAAATTCAGACAACCTGTCAGAAGATAATTTATCTGCAACAAAGCTTGATAATGGTTATGTTATAAGCACAAAAAATGAAGAAACTTTTAGCATATTTTATAAAATATTCTGAGACATGAATTTGACAAATTAATAATTATCAAATATTTTTAAATTTTCTGCGAAAGTATTTGCTAACATTTTTCCAGGCACGATTAAATCGATTGTTCAAATCATTTACAATATTTGGTCTTGGTAAATTTAAAAAAATATTAATAAGAAAATAAATTAGTTTAGGAAACAAAATGTAAATGTCGGAAAATATAAAAAAATGTGTGTGCTGAGAGAAACTCTTTTTCTCAGGTGAGTAATCCTCACTTCTCCTGTACCAGATATCCCCTCCAGTTCTTTCCTTTTTTCGTCATTCTGTCCGTTCTGTTATCCATTTTCTTTCCTGTAATTTCCAAACCTACTTCTTTACATCCCCTTCCAGTTCTGTCCCTTTCTTTGTCATTCTTTTCTGTCCTCTTTTATCCCATTTCCTTTTTTCCCTTCCTCTTCTTTCCTAGAAAAACGACAACATCCCCCGCAACTCCTTCCTTGAAACCTAGGCTCGAAAAAAACCGAGTTCTCATCTCAGCACACAAGTGTGGACTCTGAGAGCTCGATTTTGCGTTAGTGCGAAAAAATCGTGAATTTCGCACTAACGGGGAATCGAACTCGAGTCCGCGATCAGCCTTGACTTGGGAGGCAAGCACCTTACCCCCTGAGCTAAGGACCGATCTGGGTGACCTAAAATTATTCATCGTTGTCATCAGTACCGTGTCAACGTTGGCTGACAGTTTGTTTACGTTTACTGGGCTTCAATGTTTACTTATGGCGACGGACGTTATGTACTGCCGCTAAAGGAGAATAAAACGTGGGTTTAAGCTACCGGTAAAATTACATTAAGTATTGTGTATTTTAGAATAACAATAGGTATGAACGAGCGGACTCTAATTAAATAACTGCTGTTTACGTTTTTGTGAACCTGGTACAATGCAATGTAAAAAATATTTTTGTCTGCATTTTTCTTAATTTAAAATGACATTAATGAAATCCTGACTCTGCCGGATTTAATAACTTGAAAAAATTTTTATTTCTTCTAAACTCTCCGAAAAATTAAAAGCTTGACAATAATCCGTTCCTACTTTACAGACATACATCGTCGCCGAGCGCAAAAACTGTTTATATACCTACACTCCCATGATTGCCGACACCGGCCACCGTGTCATTTCCTTTTACTTACAACAATAGCTCACATGCTTACACATTCACACCTATAAATAGCAACACATACACATTTACTAATTTCCGCGAGGCGCGCACGCTGCATCAAAGCGCGCTTATACCAAAAGTAAGATAAAACAAAATCGCAAACTTCATATATA
>JAPYZB010003504.1:0-10298 GCA_030522745.1 Eupelmus kiefferi | reverse complement strand
TCCAAGTTTAACCTTCATTTGTAAAAGGTACAGTGAATATTTCGCTACCGCCGTATTTTTCCCTTATTCCAGATTATCTCGGCTTCAACCTTCAACAAGCTTCATGTAATTATCTCAAGCCTAGCCATAGTTCTTTCATTTTGAAAAAAAAAATTTGCAAAAGGGCCACTGTGCGGCGCCTACCAAAAAGGTGGGCAAAGACAGGGCCAGCAGAACCCTCCTGCAGTTTGGCAGAATCCGCCTGAAGGCCAGCAGGTTTCTTCTGGACCCCAGCAGTCTGGGCAGAGATCCGACCAGCAACAGGGCCAAAAAAGGAGGCAGCCCTATAGGCAAGAAGGGCCGATTACTTGCAACGGGTGTGGCGAGATTGGCTATTTCAGGCGTTTCTGCCCAAAGTGTTCGGGAAACGGTCAAGGGGGGCTGTAAATTCGGCAAACGTTCTCCCCCAGCAGGAACCAGCTAGAGAACTTCCGATAGAGGGAGGAGCGGTTTCTGCTGTAGAAAAGCCAAATCCTTCAGACTCTATAGACGCAGGAGCCGGAGATGAGCCCTTGGAGCCAGTGACTGATCCCTGAGACGACACTCAGTGGTGGCTGAGCTTGAATGTCGAAGGATTCGGGTTGGGAGCCCTTTACGACACCGGAGCCACATATACGGTCTTGGGAACCGTAGGACTCCAGATTGCCTTAGCCACCGGAGTAAAAGTGATGCCGGGTGATGGTTGCCGAACGAAGCTATCCGTGGGACAGTCCAGCGTCGTCTCAGGCATCGCCGACCTTACCTTCGAGTTGGAGGGCATAAAAAAGTTCTTTTGAGTGGCGATCGTTCCTGACGATGATATAGATTGCTACCTAGGAGCAAATACCATCAGGGCATTCGGGGCCATGATTGACCCGATCAACGATCGAATATTCGTTAATGCCACGAAAACTTATGTCAACCTCGAATTTGCCGGCAGTAGTCTGAAAGATACCGCGCACCTGGCTTCCATCGGCATAGAGGATGTTTCCGAGGATCAACGCAGTGTCTTGCTCGGTGTGGTCGAGCGGATCCTGGGAAAAGTTGATCCTCCACTGGGGTGCACCACGTGGATCGAACACGCTATAGACGTGTTGGGTGCCACTCCAGTCAAGCAGAAATGCTATCCTGACTCGAAGAAGCGCGAGGAGGAAATGTACGCGTAGGTAAGAGAGATGCTCAAGACAGGAATTATTGAACTCTCGGCCAGTGGATAGTCGAGTCCGGTAGTCATGGTACGCAAGGCCAACGGCAAGTTCCGTTTCTGCGTTGACTACCGAAAGGTGAATGCGGTTTCGAGGACAGACGCCTATCCACTGCCGAACATGGACTCGAGACCGATGTCCCCATTCACCGTCCCGGAAATGGGCCTATTCCAATTCACGAGGATGCAATACGGCTTGTCTTTCGCTGGAGCGACCTTCCAGCGATTGATTGATACCGTGATTGGAATAGAGATGGAACCTTACACCTTTAGCTACTTAGATGACATTATCATGGTGACGAAGACGTTTGAAGAACATGTCAAGTGGCTGGAGCACGTTCTAGAGCGTGTCAAAGAGGCAGGTTTGACCATAAACTGCGAGAAGAGTATATTTGGTCGCACTGAGATGCGATACCTCAGGGTTTCGGTCAACAGAAATGGGTTTCGACCAGACCCGGAGAAGGTGAAGCCAGTGATTGAATTTCCTGCGCCACGGAATTTGAATCAGCTTCGCCGCTTCTTGGGGATGGCTTCGTTGTACAGGAAGTTTCTCAGCGACCTAGCTACGGTTGCTTAACCTCTTACGGTCCTTACGCGCGAAGGATGTAAGTATGAGTGGACCGAACAGCAGCAAGCAGCTTTCGAGGCTGTGAAGGCGCTCGTCGCCTCAGCTCCAATCCTGGCAAGGTCAGATTCTGAGACACAGTTTGTGCTCCATACCGATGCAAGTGATACTGGTATCGGAGCCGTCCTTCTCCAAGAAATTGAGGGAGAAGAGCGTGTATTGGAGTTCGCCAGCCGCACTTTGACACAAGCTAAGAGAAATTACAGTGTCACAGAGCGAGAGTGTTTGGCTGTGATTTGGGCGATACGGAAGTTTCGGCCATATATAGAGGTCTATTACTTTACGGTGGTCACCGATCACTCTAGCCTACGATGGCTCCGCAGTTTTCAGAGTCCCACGGGAAGATTGGCTAGATGGGCTCTGGAGCTACCATGTCAGGATTACGAAGTACAACACCGCAAAGAAGCCTTGCACCACGTGCCTGACGCCCTCTCCCGTACGCATGGAAAAGAATCGGGGGAGCTCGACATAGGGGCCATCTCTTGGGCTGAGAATACCAAGGATGAGTGGTATGAGCAATGGCTGCGGAAGGTACAAGATTGTCCACAGGAATACCCACGCTGGAAATATGTGGGAGGACGGCTGTACGCGTACCAACCCAACGAGCTCTTGGAAGCATTGGTAGGTGGTGACGATGCATGAAAGCTTGTTGTTCCTGCGGAGCAACGCCGGAAGATCCTGCAGGAGTGCCATGACGATCCTACTGCAGGACATATAGGTAGAGAAAAGACCTACAACAGGGTAGCCCGCCTGTATTATTGGCCAAGGTTTTTCGAGTCTGTAAGAGACTACGTGCGATCCTGCTCGATATGCCAGCAGTACAAAGTCGAGCAGTGTCCTCCATCCGAATTGATGGGGAAGCGCACGATTGACAAACCCTGGTAAGTGGTAGCTGCGGACATAACGGGACCCATGGTGAAGAGTCTCCGTGGATTTGAATACGTATTAGTGTTTCAAGACCTCTTCACCAGGTGGGTTGAGTGTGTCCCGTTGCGCAGAGCCATTTCCAGCGCGATCCTTAAAGAATTTAAGGAAAGGATCGTCCTCCGATTCGGACCACCGGAGGTTTTCCTGACAGACAACGGTTTGGAGTTTAAGAACCAGGTGGTGGATAAGTATCTGGAAGAGGCTGGGATCTATCATTCCACCACTCCGCCGTATCATTCACAAGCCAATCCTGTAGAACGTGTGAATAGGGCGTTGAAGACCAGGATTGTGGCGTTTGTTGAGGAAAACCACCGAACGTGGGATCAGAAGTTGCCAGAGCTGTGCTTCTCTCTCAACAAGACGGTGCATAGTGTCACCGGGCTGACACGAGCTGTGCTGAATTATGGTCACCAGTCCGTCCCTCCTGGAGGTGACAGGCGTCGACTAGACCGAGCTGTCAATGATGAAGAGGAAAGAAAGGCAGCCGAATCTTGGGCCCGCGAGCTTCAAGGTCTCAGACCCCTCCAGGAGGCCGCTGCTTCTCGTTAAGAAGAAGAAAAAGAGCGACAAGCAGCGTATTATACCGCCAGAAGAAGGGATGTGACGTTCTCCGTCGGCGACTTAGTCTTGAGGAAAAACAGAGTTCTATCTTCAGCTGCACAAGGCATCTCTGCCAAGCAAGCGCCGAAGTTCTCCAGGCCTCATGTGATTGTAAAGAAGCCCGGCAGTAACACGTATAATCTTCTAAGCGCCAACGGACAGATGGATGACGCGATACATGTCAGCCATCTAAAGCCTCTCATCCCGAGCGGTGATCCCGAGGATGAAGAAGCCTGGGATGAGGGAATTCAGGATGTTGAGGAACCGCAACCACCGAGGGATGTAGACGAGGCGATGCGTGACCCGCCTGTTATTTTGGACGCGAAAGAAACCGGCGGTGACGCCGAGGCCTCTGCGAAGGCCGATGACGCAGACGACGAGTCCGCGATAGCTCCTGCGAGGGCTCAGGCGAGCGTTATACCGCGGAAACGGGGCCGTCCCCGGAAAAATACCGTAACCATCGTTTGACAACCCCGAACTGATCTTCAGCCGACCAACCCGGTCGAGATTGTCCCCAGCCGACCGAGGGGAAGGCCGAAAGGATCGACGAAGAGGGTTGCACTGATGGATAGTGGTGACGTTTCACCCCGGCGTATGCGAGCGACGGCTAACCGAGCCGATTAGCGGCTACCTCGACAAAGTGGTAACCCGTCCCTTCGTTCTGTTTTAGATGGAGAACACCGGAGTCTCGGAAACGGTGCTCCAGGCGATCCTGGTTGCAGCAATGGCCAAGCTGCTGCAACCAGTCCAGGCGGAGGAGCCCGGAGAAGAAACCTCTGGTGAAGTAGAGGTAGCTTCTTCGCCTGCCTCCGCGATTCGCATGCCGAACGGGCCACCGCCCCCAGTCGCGGAGCAGCCTAAAAAAGAGGTCGAAAAAGGGCCTGAAGACCCTTCCCCGCCTGTTCCAGCCGAAGTATCGGCTTTCGCCGAGTGGGAGCAGGTGGAGGATCTACTACGGCAATCCTGCCGGAGCTCAAAGGCGGCAAACGCCGCCGAGAAAGCTGCCTTCCTGGCGTGGGACCGCTTTCACGCCAGACACCGGTATGCCCGAGAATACTCAGCCACTTGGGCCCCGAAAGTGGCTATCCAGCCACGCATGCGAGCTGCTGAAAGAGAGGTCCGCGCCGCTGCTAGGGCAGAAGAAGTGGCCCGGAAGATAGAAGAGGAGGCCTGCCAGCGCCTCCATGCGGCGCTCCAGGAGTCGCTGAGGCCAAGAAGGCCAGAGCCATGGCTGCTTCTGCAGCCGCGATTACTGAGCCCGCCGCCAGCGTGGCGTGTCCTACGGTGGCAGGGGCCACTGTAGTCTCCCCGGATGGTTTATCGTGAAGGCGATGCTACATGTGTGGCCATCCAGGGATGGCGGATCACCACCGCTGCCCAGATTAGCAGCGACACGACCCCTCGGACCCATGGTTTCGGCGACGCAAGTAGGGTTCGAGGGTCGCATCTTCCAAAGTGGACCAGAACCAGTTTCCTGTCCAATAAAGCGTATTGTATTTTTGAATAACAAACGCTTGGTTATTTACAGAACCTTTGTCCTGTTTTCTTTTTAGCAGCGATACCACGAGCCGTCGAAAGGTCGCGTTCTCGTATTTTAGGTATCGAGCACCATATTCTTGGAGAATACATTGCGTCTGGTGGGAGGGGGGGTGTGGCTGAACGCGAGTTTGACGCTGCTGAGTGCTCTCCTCTCTGACGGTCATACGAGGATAGCCGTGACGAGCCGATGACCTCCGAGGAGAGAAAAAGAGAGAGAGAGAGAGTGGGAAGGAAGCTAATATGGCGATAGCGAACGCGCGCGTAGCACGCTAAGAAGTTTAGTCGCGACGTTTTGCTAGATTCCTGAGAGAAACGACGCACGAGACCAGAGCCCAGCTGCTGACGGAGATTTCCTGAAGGCTCGAGGAGCGTATTCCGGCAGCTGCTTTTGTGCGACAACTCGTAATATACAAGGTAAGTCCGGCCGGCTTTTGAAGCGTCTTGGTATACGTGTGTGCGGACACACGGCCGTCTACCTCGACGCATCGCGACAGCTTTTGCGCAGCTCCCCTTCACAGCGGTGGAGGGTCGCAGCTAACACATTTACGGTCACGTTGGGTGTGTGAGTGAGTGACGCGTGCACTGCCTGCAGAGCGGCTGCAGTTACCAGTGTGATACTGAGCGCGGTGCGTTGTGTGCGTGTGTGTGTGTGTGAGAGAGAGAGAGAGAGAGAGAGAGAGAGAGAGAAGGACGCCGCACGCGGAAAGTGTATTGGAAAAAGTGAGACAGAGTCGCCTGTCCCTCTCGCTTTCGCGCGCGCTTTTACTTCGCGGACGGAGATTTCCCGCGAACCTACTCTCGCGGCGTGGGCATGCCACCAGTTTTGTAACTGTCTTTCTTGTAACTTTAGTACTAGAATATACTACTCTTTGTATTTTAAACTTAAATTCCCGTGTTTGCGTTTGATTCCGTAGTTAGAACCTTGTCCTCCTAACGACGAATACCGCCGCCTCCAGCAGGATCCAGCTGCGCATACTGAGTACCGGCAGAGTCGACGAAGATTTTTTTAGTGGTTAATAAGTACCACTCGTTGTACACGGGGAGTAAATTCCACCCCGTTACAATACTTTATCGATTTTTGAACAGATAATAAATTTTTAATTCTGCTATCAATACATCTTGAAATGAGTTTTAAATAATCATCTGTGCAATTTTTTAAATCAAACTTTGTTAATAACAACGTATTTTTGTGTCGGTTCAGACTGTAGATCTTTATTTACGATACCTTCAATAATTTCATACGCTTTATCTTTGTAACTAATGACAAATTTGATAGAATACCCATCACCATCGCGTTTGGTTGATCATTTCTTCAGTCAATGTTTCGAAGTACTTATCGATGATATTAAAGTTGAACTTTAAACTATCCCATGATTCAACAGAGAACGCTGCCCCAAGCATATCGTGGCTGACTTCCCTACTTTGGGGATAAATTCATGGCTACCTATGCTAGAATTCTCTAGTCCTATGAGAATTTTTTTCGTAAAAGATTTATTCAGACCATAAAGCATGGGTAACACTCGATGACAGTAGTTTGAGATATCCATTTTATTCTTTCATGTGTTTTGAAAGCTTAAGCGGTTCTCGGGAGGTGGATAAAAACTGTAGCCTCGATGGTTAAAACATTGCAATTTATACATTGCCGTTCGCTCTATTGGAAGGGATAAAACAGGTTTCAACACGTTTTTGACAAGGTTTTCTTATTCAAGTTTTCGACAAAATGTTTTGCAATTTTATCGTTTTTATGTAAATGAGATTGTAACGGGTAAACGTCACTGACTTCTCCCGCGGCCCAAATTCATGAAGACAGAGACAAATAAAGTATGAACGTTTATTTATCCCTTTCTCTTCTGTTTTAGGATTATTCATATGTGTAGGTGTGTACGTGAGGTGCAGGGGGTGAGCCGTCGGCAGCAGAAGACACGCGGACAAAAATGCGTATTAATCACCGCGAGTCGGCCGCTCCTGTGTGAGCGCGCGTGTGTGGGTGAGCGTGAGTGTGTGTTTGGGCCGCGAGGGTTGTGAGAGAGAGAGAGAGAGCGCCTGCCCTGTGCGGCAATTAATCACAGCCTAGTGCACGCGGCACTTGTCGGTCGTCTTCTTGTTTGCATTTGTGCTCGCCCAGCCCCGTTGTTCTTTTTGATTCGGTACGTGCGACTCTTGAGAAGGACTTTGGTGTTTGGGGCGCGAGCACCTGCGACGGCGAACGCGCCGACCTCGTCAACGAGCCACCTGCGCGTGGCAGATCTGCGTTAGCCCAGCAGCGAGACCTGGGTGCGAGGGATTGGCGTGCGGAAGCCGTTGTAGTAATTTGTAATTACACAATAAAGTTTATTGGTTAAAGTAAATTCGTGAGGGTTTATTTCCCTGTGTGTTTGTGTCGTGGTAAGCGCCGGGGTAAAGGCACGAGGCTCCGTGCTCTGCCTTAGTAACCGGGAAGTTTCGCGCTTTAATTGATAAGTGTTTTTTGTCCAGAATTAAGCATTGCATGCGACTCTTAAATAATTAAAATCAGTAATTATTAGCCTCACATTACCACTTTTGATTCCATCCCAATGTGTATCTTCATTTGCTGACAAATCAGGTGTCAAATCAAAGGCAAAAAGACAAAATCCGTTTGCGTAATTTTCACGTGATATCAAATTACCCGCGTAAAAGTGTACACCTGGGCCTGAAAATAGAGTATGGTATGCATCTACATACATTTTACTAGTTTTAAAATCAGGCGATATTATTCAATATAATTTTTATATCAAAATTTTATTTTATTTTATTTATTATTTTTATAATTTTTATTTTAATATTATTTTATATGATTTTTTATTCAATATAATTTTGTAGAAGTTGCTTTTAAAAGTTTAGTTTCTTCAGCGTAGGCCACTGGTGCTGGTAGCCCATAATACAAATTTTTAAGCTTCTTTTCCATTTGAATGTTTTTTATAAACTGATATGTTATTCTTCCTTTTTCATCTCTTTATAGCATTCTTAAGACTATCAGCAGTTTCAGATAGCATACGTGAAAAAGCACGTTTAGCTAAAATTCAATCAGCTCTGGTATGATTGCAATTTACCTGAGAGTATGAAATATCGTGCTCGAGACATGCATTGTCAAGGAGATTTATGCCCCTTTCACCTCTTTTAAGTCGTTCTTTGAGATGAGTCCCTGGTACTAAAAACTGATACCCTGGAAGATGTACCTCAAATGGTACCACGCTTATCAAACTATCTAAAATACTACCACCAGATGATACTGCTACTTCTTTTTCTACTCGTGGTTTAGATAGGCCCATTTTAAAGCTAATTTAGGCGTATTTAGTATGGTTCAAACTATTTCTTTTTCTTTTTTTATTACTTGTCTCCGCTTAAGCACTATCGTCTCCTTCCGCTTGTTCTTTTTCTCCTTCTGTTTGTTCTTCTTCTTTTATTTCTGCTGTGGAGAATGAGGATGAATCTGAAGATAAAGGTTCTACAATGGTATTCCAAAGACAAATGCTACCAATAAATTCTTGAGGTATAGCAGCTTCTCGAAGTACACGAGCAAACTGCTTATATCCTCGTGGCGGCTGTCTTTTTCTACTTCTGAGAGCATCGTTGACTAAGTCAAAAATTTTTGCATCACGAACAGCAACGCCATCTACCGTGACTGCACAGCGATGATTCCATGAAATATCACCAACACGTCGTAAACGTAGTAATAGTTTTTTTGCCTTCCAACGGAATGTTTTGGGCACTGCTTCAAGAATATGTCTATTCAATCCCTCATCCTGCATTATTACTGTTTTATCATCTGTTTCTGGTAGCATTGGTATATCTTCTGATTTATAAGTTAGATTAATGCTATTACTATTATCGTTTTTGAAGTGTTAAATTTTTAAAAATAATTATATAGTTTGAATTTAAAGAAATTTCTTGCTGTCCGCGATGAAAAAGATTTTGGGAGATAAAGAAAACACTCAAATTATTGTAATGATTGCCTTTGGTAAATTAATTAACGACAGCAGCGCAAGACGATTCTCGCATTAAATCATCGATGGTTAAAAGTTTTGGTTATGGATCCGTAGCATGATCCTCGCTCTTTGATAGGCCTTCGCGAAATTCTATATTTTCACCGAATTTTTTATAAAAGGGCTGCCATTTAATGTAATATAGAAGTATGCGCGAGAAGTGTGTATCGCTCATAAAATCTATGTTTTTCATAAAATTTTTGATCCATGAACTTTTACCGCATGATGAGGGTCCGCATATGAGACAGGTTTATGGATGTTTATAAAACGTACACCCACATCTATAACTGTTAAAAATTTTCTATAGAGTGAGTATTTATATATCCCCCCTTATTACCAACTATTAGTAGTAGATGTGTAGTAGGGATGTGAAATAAAAAAGTAAAGAATATTACTTAACTTTTGCATCCATATGGATAACTTTTATTTTTATTAACAAAAAACGTTATTTTTCATTCCTAGGCTTACATAGTTTACTATCAATTTTTGTAACAACAGAGTGAAAATTCGTACAACTTATTAAATTAAAATTTAATAATATCGGTTCTATATTCCCTCCCACCAGCTGCTGTATAGATTCTAACTTGATGTTTGTTGAATTTAAATAATTCAACCGTATTCCCTTAACTTTACACGTATATTTCTCATCGCCATTTGAATTAACTACTTTGTAAGCATAAAATTTAGGACCACCAGATAAAAAGACACTTATGTAACTACCGCTTCCATAACTAACTAACTCATCAATTAAATCACCTAACATGGAGCCTATAGGTGGTTCATATTCATCTGCGTTATTTCTACTTACATAAATAATCGAGTCCGTATCGTAGTATAGTGCGCTTTCTTCCAAAGGTTCTAAGTAACTCAGCAGTTTTAAACGAGCTTGAGCAGTGGTGTAACTTACAATTACAACATTTTTTAAAGGAAAAGATTCTATAGCGTCATCTTTATGGCACCAGCTAACATTCAAAGTTTCATCGTTGACCGGTAAAATAGCATTTACATTTACTGCAGGTCTAGTCAATAACTCTATTAATCTTTGAGGATCGGTTATAATTTCTGTTTCTGGTCTATTAAGCTTTTGACCAAACTTTCCCCACAGACTATTTAAACATAATTTTGCTACTGATCTTTAACCAGGATTATATAAGATCTTTATCTAATCGTATACCTTCTGTTTCTTCAAACATTGTGATATAACGGTTTACAGCTTCAGTATTGTTTTCACATTTGGATAGTAAACCAGATGCTATTGTTTTTTGTATGAAAAATTCATCAATGTATTAACGGTATGTAAAAGGGTGGGGTAGAAATCTGCAGAGAATATTATACGGGAACCCAAAAATTAGGTTCTAAACTTCATTAAACCAGTTAACAA
>JAPYZB010003503.1:0-10298 GCA_030522745.1 Eupelmus kiefferi | reverse complement strand
TACTAGGGAGGCTTCGCCACCCTGCGCGCGTCAACCACCCATTTTTCAATCTTGACAAACAAATGAATCTGAGAAGAACGTTAAAAAATCATCAAAAAATAACATGAGACAGTTACAAAATAATGTAAAAATCCTTATAATAAAGGTTATTTTTGGAGAGTAATATTTGATACAATAGAGATAGATAACACAAAGTATTATGAAAAGGACGTCAAATGGAGGTAAATAACGTAAAAATAATAAAATAACGTAAAAAAGTGAAAAAATAATGTAAAACCCCTCAAAATAACGGCTAATTTAGAAGATAGAGGAGCATAATTCATAAATGAAGCAAAAAAATCGCAAAGTATCAAGAAAACAACGTCAAATCTAGGAAATCATCTTAAAAATTTCGAAAAATAACGTTAAAAAGTGAATAATTATCGTAAAATCCCTCTAAGTAACAGCTAGTTTTGGAGATAAAGAGGGATAATTCCTAAATCAAGCAAAAATATTGCAAAATATCAAGAAAACAACGTTAAATCGAGGAAAATATCGTAAAAATGTCTAAAAATAAAGTTTAAAAGTGGAAAAAGATTGTAAAATTTCTCGAAATAATGGCTAGTTTCGGAGATAAAAATATTCTTATACACGGCAGTGGCGAAATATGTTTATAATATAGAGAGACTACAGTTATCCAGTCATTCGGTTTGCTTTGTACACTTATACGTACATTTGGTATTGATATTTTCAAAATGCACTTAATATAAGTAAATTTTCACTATGATATCCAATAATTGTGATCATTTAAAAAAGATTTTCAGGATTTAAGAGGGGTTTTAAAAAATTTAGACTGTTTCCGATAATTCTGACCTCGGATTTGGATTCAGGGCCTTCAAATACATACAAATATATAAGTCTAATCTTTGAACTAGGTCACTTTTTTATACCTACGTTACTGATAAAAAGTTTAACTTAGATAGCTTTTTAAAATATAAATCTATTCTTCCGAGGTACCACTTGTTTTATCTATATTGTTAAGAAAATATTGTAATTTTTGTGATTAAAAACAAAAGAAACTTATGAAAATGCATACAACATAGTCTAATCTTTGAAATTGCCTTGCAGAAAATTACAAATTCAACCCTTTAGTACAGTTTTCTTGCTTCCAGCTTTTGCCTGTAAACGTGTTTTATTTATATGAACCAAACAAAGCTTGTCAAAACAGGGAGCTTCCTATCGTAATATTTGTAATAAATATTATTTTTATAATTATAATCATCCCCTTATAGGCGAGCGAGAGCCATCCCTAAAATGACCATGTACCGACCATGGCAATCCGAATGGCTGAATTAAGTTTTTCTTATGTTTGGGATCAACAATGAAATTTTATTAAAAAAATGGCCAAAAATAGAAATCTTATAGTTTTCAATAATGATGTTTATACCAGAGAAAGTTTACTTTGTCAATTTTTCCTTTTTTTTATGTTAGGACTACTAAAAAAGCGTTGCAAATTCAATCGCATCTACATTCGAAATTGATGTAAATATAATGAAAAATTGATAATATTTTTATTTATGGAAATAGTTAAATGTTAATTCTGATTTCAAATAAAAATGCCATTATCGACGTTGTCATTTAAGAACATCATATATGACATGGCAGGACACGATAGCACAAGGACACATTTGCACACATCGAATTTCTTGTACACAACACGGTCTTATGCACTCAACAATAAAATAAAAATTTCATTTTCATTCCGATCAACAGTTCGCTCATAACATCGAATTTTATTATTGATATTATAATTTTTCCGGACCTTCATTTTGTGTGATATTAAAATTAAATACATAAAAGTGTATAATCTTACCCCACCTTAATTTTGTAGAGCGTAATTTTTGAGCCAGTAATACTTACTTCAAAAGAATGTTCAGTTTAGGAGTAGTAACAACGTTTTAGTCAATACCGAAAAATTAAATAGCATTGCTCACTGTTTAAATAAAAATAATTTACTAAGCAATAATTATTGTTACATATCAAGTTCAACCTTACATTTTTATAAAATGATATTTTTGAAAAAAGACTCCAATATTGCATTAAATATAATGATTAAAAAAATAAATGTATAACAAATTAGCTAGATAATTAATGAAAATTTGACACTAATTATGCGCAATAAGAAAAATGAATTTGGGTTTAAAAATGATTATTTTATTGCAAAAGCAAATAAATATCTTGATTAATAAAATTGTTATTGGTATTGTCAAAATTCCACTATAAACTTACTCAGCAGATATACAAATACAAAGAAAATGAACAGTTCAATTTTAATTAATTACAACAATTCAAAATAAATATATTTTAATATTACATTGTGTGTGTGCGAGTGTGTTTGTGTACGTGTGTGTGTATGTATATATATATATATACATATGTACACACACACACACACACACACACACACACACACACACACACACACACACACACACAACACATATTTAGATGTTATATTATATATAAAAAAACGTTATGTAAATTTAAGGCAATTGTAAAGAGTAGATATTACATGATGTGCTTCAGCAGGATTGTACTTACTAATCTAGTACTTTCTCACTAGGGAGTTCTAGTGACATTTTTTGGACATGGTACTTTTTTTTCTTGTCAAAATACAATTCTGACAAGGTGTGTACTTTTTGGTAAATAGCTAAAACTGTCACAAATTGTATCTCAACGCAAAAGGTATCGTTCAAAATTACGCGAGATCTGTTTTATTTTAAATAATTACTTTAAATATTTATTAAATAATTATTGTATTGCAAAAGCAAATACATATCTTAATTAATAACATTTTTATTGATATTGTCAAAATTCCACTATTAACTTATTTAAGAAATGTACAGATATAAAGAAAATGATCAATTCAATTGTAATTAGTTACAACAATATAAAAAAAATATATTTCGATTTATATATGTAATATAACGTAATGTAAATTGAAGGTAAGTAGCCATGGCGCTTCACCAATACTGTACAAGGTAATCTAGTAACAACGAGTATAGACGTCTATACTCGTTGCTAGTAATTTGTCACTAGGGAGTTCTAGTAATATTTTGTCACATGGTACCTTTTTCTTTTCCTTACTTACCGAAGTACAATTCTGAAAAGGTGTACTTATACTCTTCGATAAATCTTTCTCGAGTTTTCTTTTAAACCTTTTAAGTAAGAGTGGCATTTATTTTTATTTTATATTTTTTTTATTTTTTATTTTTTTTGTAAGCGATGAATGTAGTTGTACAAATTTTTTTTTATCATATTTGATTCAAAATTTTGATGCAATTTTTGTGGAAAGTAATTACGCAAAAAATCTACCATTTATTTGAAAACTTTTTTCAAAAGCTACTAGTTCAATGTTAACCCAATAATTTTAGACACTTATTGTATAAGACATATAGATATATAGTTTTACACAAATACTAATATTTGTAAAAAAAAATGTCTATTTCTCAGTACGTTTTGAGAAAAAATTTTATGAAATAAAAGCAGCAGTAAATTTGTTAATTTTATTTTAAATTCAAATCACAACAGCAAGAACATGTATATGTATCATATTTATTAGTTGAATTACGAAATAATTGGAATGAAAATAAACTTACCTTGTGTAGCAATTTCTGATCAAATTGAACTTCTTCAGTCCGTTGGAAATTTCCTGCTATAACTCCTGCAATGAGCTTCAATCTGTAGCAGCTCTCGGAATTTGACAACGTCATTGTATTTTTGTGATTTTAATAAAAAAACACAAACAACAGTTTTTTTCTCAAAAACAACTAACAAATCCAAACACCAACACAACACTTTTTTTCTCACGTATCTGCAATCCTCGCGTGTGCACGCTACGATAGACGATAACAATATGGTCTTCCCTCCACTTTTCCCCTTCTATTTTACTTAACTTTCGCATGAACCTGATTTTTAGCCTTATCCGCGTCTAGAAACCAAAAATCTTAGGCGCGAAACGTTCGAAGCGCCACCATGTATAGGGTCCTCGATGAAAAATTCATCGTAACTTTGGTGGGATGTGCATGGCGGCGCTTCTAGCGTTTCCTGCTCGAGCTTTTTCGGTTTCTAGACGCTGATAAGGCTGAAAATCGAGTTTATTCAAAACTGTACTAATAGGAGAGAAAATTGGAGGGAAGACCTTCTTATTATTATCATTGCAGCCTGACGAATCCAATACTTACTTATAGATAAGTTTATCGACCTACTTCAAAACAATGGTAAGTTGTAAAAACTCTATTTTGTAATAATTTAAAACAATGTAAAAATTTATAATTTCTAACATTTGTATGGTTTGTAGAGTAACTACATACCGTTTGGTGAGGCAAGAGGTTACCTTGAGGATAAAAGAAGGCAGAAAAGGTAAAATGTTTTCTAAGCTATTGAAGGCTCAAATGATTCAATGTGTGAATGAAATTTGTGCGTTTTGCCATGGGTTCAATTTGTACACTTTCATTTTATATAAAAAACTCATCAAATTGTAGCCATTCAGTATATGTATATATGTACATATATATATATTACGAGACCACATGAAATCCAGGTTATACATTTTCTGTAAGTAAAGTCTTAATACGAGAATAAAAAAGCTTCAAGGTAAGAATTTAATGCTTTCTTCTTCCTGAAATACTCCAGACTAATATATTCTTGTCGATGAATCCATTTTCCTCATAATAAGCATAAAATATTATAAGCTTATTGCAATCAACAAAACATGTTTTTATTCAGTTTATTGATGTTACATGAAAAGTAATATTAACTATATTTAATTGTAAAATAAAATATTTGGCAATCTGAAATAATATTAATGACAAAAATTTGACAAAGTAACGTTCTCTCTCAATAAAACTTTATTTTTTGTTCAAGTCAACCATAATTTTTGTGAATGTGTCTTATAGTTAATTTTGTATTTACAATATAGCTGCCCTTACTTCTGATAATAATTGTAATGATTAATTTTTTGCTTTTATTTTAATTATTTTCATTTTAAATGTTAAATAAAGCTACGGTTGTTAAGTGGTTGTCAAACGGTTGTATAGTGTAACAGTAGATATTTTAGCCTATGTATACAAATAAAACGCAACCTGAATAACAAATCTGAAAATAGTAAAAATATTATCCAGGAGACGACCACCTAAGATTTGAGTCATAGATTTATATATAAGCTTTCCTGAACTGTAGTTATTGTTTGAGCATCTAAAAGTGCAAAGCACACAATCAAATGCTTTTTTCTTCCAAGGTATGCAAAACTGACTTTTTGGAATATTCCTATTTTATGCTCTTAAAAAGCAGGAAATATTATTTGCATTCTGCTCATGATAAGTATGGCCTATAATAAATATTATGTAATTCTTGAATACTATCAATTAAACAAAAATTTGCTCATCCAATACAACTTAATTTTTTCTTCACGCTAATCATGGTTTCAAAATACCTGATATATGTTTTGTGAAATTACCTATTTATAATATTATTGGCTTTATTTTTTGATGAATCTAATATGTTAAATCCAAGCAAAACACATTTTGTAAATAAACCACGTTACTTATCCAACTTTTTTTACTTTTTTACTCTTTATTCATTCTAAAAGATTATAGAAAGCTCAGTCCTTACATTTGAAAGAAATATTTAATAAACTTAACCGTTTTACTAAATTTAACTTGTATTACTTTCTGATTATTCTGGGTATTATAATTATTTTTAGATATGTTATTGTTATTAAATTTATTCATGAACTTCTCCCACTTGTTGCTTTTTTTTCTATAAAGTTCACCAAATATTTGAACAATTTAATTAAAAAAAAGAATGTTGATCATGCCACAGCTATTGGCAATACAACTTATGGTGGGAGATTGCATAGAAACAATCAAATGTTTTATTGTGTATTTATAAATTGCTTGATGTTTTTTATTGAATAAAACTCAATTGTAGTGAATGACATTCTTGAAATTGACTAAATCACTATTTGTCAGTATAACCTTAACCTTAAAAAAAATTTATATTTCAAGACTCTATACAACGAACAAAAACAACTATGTAACCATTAGTAAGTTGCATTAGACTAAAAAAGAAATGAAAAAATAAATCAATTTAGGCGTACACAATCACAAAATTGTTTTCATTTAACCTTCTGCTATAACTTGTATTGCCGATAATAGTAACAGTTATAATGTGGCTGCTTAAAGCTGAATGAGTGAAATCTTATTACATGGCAGAAGTGTGCATGTAGGTACAAAAAAGTACAACTACTTTATGCTATGTAACCTTTTTACGTAATACATATAATTCAAATCATTCAACATTTTACTTTAGTTAAAATCATTTCAAGCAAAACATTAAAGTTGAATTGAATGAAATATAGAAAGAACTCTCATTAAATGTCCAAAGTAATCAAATAGATATTTCAAGTAAACTGTAAACTGTAGGTAACAGTAATTCAATATTTGTAAGCTTTGTGTATATTTCTAGGAATATACATTAGATAACTCTTTAGATGTAAAATTAGGCTGAGCATTATTTTTATCTAGGTTATGTTTTATTTGTATACATATTTAAAACATGTATTCTTACACTGCACTTAACAACCATTGCTTTATTTAACATTTCAAATGAAAATAATCCAAATAAAAACAAAAAAACCAGGTACGTGCTTTCCTTACCCATAGATCATTACTATTTTTGAAAATAAGGCCAGCTATATTGTAAATACAAAGTTAACTATAATATATGAGAGATTTGCAAAAACCATGATTGACGTGGACAACAAATGAAATTTTATTGGGAGAAAACGCTACTTTGTCAAATTTTTGTCATTAATATTATTTCAGATTATCAAATATTTTATTTTGCAATTAAATATAGTTAATATTAGTTAATATTTTCATGTAACATCAATAAACTGAATAAAAACATGTTTTGTTGATTGCAATAAGCTTATAATATTTTATGCTTGTTATGAGGAAAATGTATTTATCGACAAAAATATCATAGTCTGGAGTATTTCAGGAAGAAGCAAGCATTAAATTCTTACCTTGAAGCTTTTTTATTCTCACTTGAAGACTTAATGTATGACCTGTATCTCAGGAGAGTCCTGATAAATAAAATAGATACAGAATAAGTAGAATACGCTGTAGTTGCTACTACATTTAACAGAGCCCTTCAAATACATTTATACTTTCACATAATTTTCAGAACATTATTTAAAAAATGCAAATTCATTTCAGGGGGGATCATCTTCAGCGTCTCCAGCCGTAAGAAAAAAAATTCTCTTCTTCAATTTTGTAATCAATTCATAAATTAGTTATTTAAATATTTTTATTTCATTATAGGTACCAGTCACAGAACCACAAGCAATCGGTACACGATAGGTAATCATTAATATAAATTTTAAATGATTAAAAAGAAAATAAAAGATTTTTAATAATAAATAATAAATTGTATGTATTTTAGACTGGGACAAGTTTATCGACAAAATCATCGAAATGGAAGTAATAGATTAAAAAGGTAAGATTCAATTTTTGTAAACTATATTAAAGCTAGAAAGAAAAATAATAATATGATAATATGAATAATATTATTTGACTTTGATTTTTATTTATTAATATAATAATTGTACTTCGAAAAGTGTTGAATAGATCTGTACATTACAAATTCCAACTTTATAAATTTTCAATAATACAAGATTAAAATTTATATTAAAATTATCTTCAAAAGTAGTTGTTAAATCACAATGCATAAATGTATAATAGGTGATCTGCATCTAAAAAACGAAATTGGACAAAAAATAACATAATAAGTACACATGAATAAGATTTTCACAATATATAATAAATATCTGAAATCACTTTTAGTGTAATTTTCAATTTTGAAAAATAATATTTACTCAAGTATTTTCTTATAAAAAGTTTGAAGCAAATTCGATGTAAATAAACGACTGGGTTATGTCATGCTATATTATCGCTTACCACTCTGTCGGTCACGTCGGTATCTCGCTCGAACGGTAAATGAAACATCTCATGTAATACTTACTATAAAAAATGTTATTGAAATGGAAAGAATTGTTAAAGATTTTATAATTAAAAGAATTATGACTAACACATAACGAAAAAAAAAGTTTCAATTAACGTAAAATGTAATTCATTGAAAATTGATTTTTTTTGTCATATTTAATTTAATGTATACCTTTCCTTTCATCTTTGCTCCTACTACCGGAACTTAACAACAAGAAACTTTATATTGCATTATATAGCATATAGTCGCAAGGGAGGATTGTAGAATGCTCTTTTATTTGAACAAAATATTTTTTTAAATGCAATCACATTTTTTACAATACATTAAATTATAACTATTTGTTTACAAAAATTTAGGAGCGAAAAGTTTTAATACAAATTGAGGACGCCTATTTAATTAATGTGTTCATTAATACTATTAACGTGCTTTCTTACAGGTATAGAAGTCCGGTTCCGAAAAAGCCGCTAATAGAGGAGTTGTCGTCGACTCGTTAGTAAGTAATAAAAATCAAAAATAAAATTACGCAGCTAAGAATTCAATAGCGCATAAAATAAATATTTTCAATATAAAATTTAATTAACTTGTTATTAAATACGTGTACTTTATTTTAAGTTCTATAACTGATTCCGATGACAGCCGCACCGATGACAGCCGTACCGATGATCAAACGTAAGCTATGATATAACATTTTTACGGCATTTTTATTAACTCGCTTTCCTGTATATTTGTTCAAATGAAATTTTGCAATCGATTTAAGTGTAACTTCCCAATATGGTAGAGCCTTGCAAATTTCAACATCAACTTTCTTTACTAAACGCGAGCCTTAACCTTTATGTTATTAACTCGAGCATGCATTTGAGTATTTTAATAAGAATTTTATTATTATTTCTCTTAACCATTTATGTTTTTATTTCAAATATTTTTGTAAGCAAATACATCTTTGAAAAAGTTTTAAAAAAATGTAATATATTGTGTGCCTCTTGCAATTTTGCCCTTTTCTACCCTATATAATATGTGTCTTGTTATAAACGAAATAAAAACATTTTCAGTTTTCACTTCCAACCCCCGGGGAGCTGGGAAAGCTGGGAGAAATTAATGAAACAGTAAATATAAATAATATTTTTTATTGTCATATTAACCCGTTAAACCCGAAATGACCACTTATTTTAACGCTGTAAAAATTAGAAATTTGGTGGTATTCTTTGATGCCCAAAAATGTTTCTGAACAATACAATATGCATTTTATGTTTATGTTCCTTTGTGTCAGAAGAAATTGAAAGTGATTCGCAATAAAAACACACATTTTGTAATCATGTCCTGACTAATCATTTTTTGTGACCAAAAAAAGGAGTACAAATTTTGTTCAAATTCCAACTGTTGAACCTAATTTCTGATGATCTATATTAAGAATTTATGGCGTTCAAAGTTCATTTCTATGCAGCAATTCACTTACAAACTTGTAAAAGACTTTTTCGGATCCACTTTTAAAATCATGTTTTGAGGCATTTTAAATAAAAAATGTATGGAAATGCCTATGTTGAATTTAAAAGTAAAACGTGAAAAAATATAGTAACTTTTTTCACGGTATTAACGCTTTGGGTTTAATAGGTTAATATTAATATCTGTAACATAATAATATTAATAGTAATAATAAATACTTTTATTTATAGCTATCCGTACGACCGTCTTTATGACGACATGTTGTTTTACAAAATTGAACTGGACTCAACAACAGAAGTAAGACATTTTTTAAAAAATATAATAAAATTGTTTTAGATAATTAATAAAATTACTTTTTATCAATCGTTTAATTTTTCCAAATATTTGTTGAAAGTATTAGTTCTATAATGAATCTATTAGTTTAATAGCTCTCTAATAATAATATCTAGGTGGCTCAGGTCATAAAATAATATTTGTAATTTATATTTTCAGAAATGGCAAAAGGAAAAAAATTTCAAGCTAAGACTTAATAATGATCTAAAATACTATAAAGAACGGATCTTCGAGTTAAATCAAGAGCTGGAAGAGATAGTATGTAATATCATATACATGATGTCAACGTTTAGACTGCTGGAAAGAAAAGATAGATAGATAGATCAATTATTTATTGCACACTTCAGTAAAAATATTAATACAATAGATACTTTTCTTATGACATAGTTTTATTATTTTAGAGTAACATTTATAATAATAATATATCGAGTAACTTTTGGACTCTTTAAATTCAGGCAGTCTAAAGGTTAAAGAAC
>JAPYZB010003502.1:0-10299 GCA_030522745.1 Eupelmus kiefferi | reverse complement strand
TACGATAAAATATGTATAGATACAAGCTGAGTGAGAGAGAAGAGCGTGCGCCTGCAGGGCACGCGCCGAGCGCTCGGCGATTCTCTCCAATTGGAATAAATTGACTGCGGACTGCCGGCGCGCCAATGTATTGTTTTAGCGCGCGAGCGATACGCGCGCGCCGAGAATATGTATATGCATGTCGGCGAGTTTCGCTGATTTTAAAGCGCTCGGGAGTATAACAAGCGTGCAGGAAAAATTCGGATGTGTATCAGTAGTTACAGACGGTCTGTTGGAGTATTCCCTTTACAACACGATGAGTCGTGGGTTATGCGCCTGGACGGAAAGACGCCGTTAACGCTTCGATTGACGTGCCTATAATTGTCGGAAAGTTCCGAAACGTTAAATCTAATTAATCGGCATAAAAACAAAGCGTATAAACGGCAAAGCTGGAAATCGATCCGTAAAACAATAACACGTTAAAGCTCGGGCGAAAAGAGCTCGGTAAGTGGCGTAGCGCGAGCCTTCAATTAGCCGAGCTCTCGGGCGTCGCATATTCAGAGGGCGCATTTAAAGAGAGCTTCTCCGGCGCTCGATATGCCCAGAGAGCTCTAGTCTAGCTGCGCTAAAAGGCCACACGGCACGAGGCTCGCGCGCAGCTCCTTGCCTATACACAGCCCCCTGCAGCCGAGGGCTCAGCTCTCTCTCCTGGCTCATCAATTATTCGGCCGTTTATACAGCTCTCCCGATTTTTAGCCCCGCGCAGCTATAGTCATAACGATCGGACAAACAGGCGCGCATCGAAACTCTCTGCGTGTATCGAGTTAAGCCCCCGGCTCGCGCTAATTTTTCCTAAGCCAAGCTGCAAACGCGCACAGATGGGGCGGGATCGCGCGTAAATATGTCGAGGCTCATGCCATTATACGGGGATAGCTTGCTGCAGCGGCAGCATCATCGGTCGGTTGTGCAAAATAGGCGCGGCGTCGGCGGCGGCGGCGGCGGCAGCCGAAACAAAGGTGAACGTCCCTGTGATTTGATCCTATTAATGTGACCCTCGTGCTAATTAGCGTGAACTGCCGCTGCGGTGATGCGGCGGATAATCGATAACCCAGGCCGGCTCTCCTCGTTCTCTCTCTCTCTTGCTCTCTGTATATAGCCAGAGAGCTCGCTGGCGTATATAACCCACCCCTGGCGCTTTGCTCCCCTCTCTCGCGCGCAACGACGACAGAGAGGGAGAGAGAGAGAGATCGTTAGGTTCGCTGTTTGACCACTTCTCCGGAACAAAGCCGATGTTACAGGCTAATAAAGCTCCGAGCGGAGCTTACATAGTTGGAAAGCGAGCAAGAGAGACGGAGAGAGAGAGAGAGAGAACACTTGGGGAAAAGAGCAGCAGCGCCGCAGAGAGAGCTGTAGTATTATGGAAATAGGTCTAGGCGCCCTCGAGGCTCTCTCCCTCTCTCTCCTTAGGACTAGCTCTCTCTCTCTCTCCTAGATATAGAGCGGAGGATGACAGCCAAGTGGGAGAGATACTGTTGTCTGTATAGGGGGGGAGGGGAAAGTGAGATCGCGACGGCGACGGTCTTTATCCGCAGAGAGAGAGCTAGGCGCGATGTATATGATGGCTGCGCGCCGGGAAATGCTTTCCGTGTCGGAGTTAACGCGAGCCGAGAATTATTGGAGTGGTGGGCTGTATATTCCGAAGGGTTTTACTGCCTGCTCGCGCTGATTGTTTAAAGTTCGTGTGTTCTGTCAATTAGGTGGCCGCTGAAAGAGACGTTTCTTGCGCTTGTCTCTAGCGAAGAATGGAGTTGGTAAACATTTTTTTTTAATGGTTAAACGGTCTCGTATTTGTCGATCGTGAGGAAATGTCCTTGAAATGTATTGCCGGGAAGGATGTGGTAGTTGTTGGGATGAATTATAATTTTTTTTTATCCCAGCGGTAATCTAATTAGAGAAAATCAATCGTCGAATTAAGGGCAGATAATTTATCTATTAATACAATGGAATCGACTTTTAATAAGCTTCGAAGCATCGCGCGAGAGTCGCTTTGAAAAAACTTAACACAGATTCTTTCCTCGATACAGCTATAAAAATATAATAAAACAGCTCCGTATTTATACAGCACGATTCTCCTTTGATCTGAGCTTGTAAAACATTTAATGCTATCTACTTGACTTGTCATCGCAATATTATCCATTCCAATATCAATATTTTCAATACCAATTAATAAAATGTCAATTTAATTGAAATACTCCAAATTAAACGAGCAATATACTTTACATCTCTCCCAACCGATAAACAAACCTTACTTTCATAAAACTCAACGTCAACCCAAAACTCTAACCCTGAAACCTCCGATTTTCCAGAGAGCAGCGGCAGCAAGTCGACCTCGAGCAGCAGCGGCGGCGGCAGCAGCAGCGGCAGCAGCAGCAAACGAAAGCGGGTCGAGCCAGCGGGCGCCGCTGCCAAGGAGCCCAGCTCCGCGTCCTCGCTCCCAGCCGCCCTGAAGCTCGCCAGCGAAGTGAGGGCGGCGGCGGCGGCTGCGGCTACGGCCACGGCAGCAGCTGAGGCCGAAGATGCGGAATCAGCTGAGCGTAAGAAGAAAAAAGCGCGGACCACCTTCACGGGGAGACAGATCTTTGAGCTCGAAAAGCAGTTCGAGGTGAAGAAGTACCTTAGCAGCTCCGAGCGCGCCGATATGGCCAAGCTCCTCAACGTCACCGAGACGCAGGTGATTTTTTGAGCTGTGAAATACTTTCGCTTTTGACGGGCTGCGCGTTTAACTAGGGCGGATAAATGGTAGAACTTTACAAGCTGAAAAATAATGTCGCGATTAAAACGGGAGCTGCAATCTGGCAGTCAAATTTTTCGATTCGCGCAGCCCGGCTCGAAATAAACAATGAATATTCATTATTTTTACAGACTGTAAATCCGCGCCGTTTTACGAGGCGATCCGATCGATTATACAAAATCATACCTCTTTACCTAAACTTGCTTAAACCTAGCCGCTACCATTCCAAAAAAATACCCTCACCAACAAAGCATCATCCATCAACCCAGCAGCCACCCAAAATCCCATCGTCAAATCCAGCGCGTCCCGCAAATTGCCAGCAGCCAGCGCAGAAGGCAGTAGGCCGCTCGGGCAGCGCTCGTCCAGCCAGCGCGAATTTTGAGTAGTTATACGGTATCGTCCCGGACGCTTCCACTCTCCATCCCCTCCGGTTACACACAGGCACATCAGAGAGAGACACAGCGAGTGGGCCACGCCATTCCCGTGTTCAGCTCTCTTGCGCGCGCTTGCGCCGCTAATTAACATAATGTTTCGGAGCGCCCTTCGAGTGCCGCGGCCGGCTTCGAGAGGACAGTTGCCGCGCGGCGAAAAAGAAAGGAGAGTCGTCGCGTGGGCGAGTGAGAGAGAGAGGGTATATAGAGGCAATTGGTTTATAAGGAGCTCTCGGAGTAGGTGGCTGGCTGCAGGCTATCAGAAGCATTAGTGGCAATCAGAGACAATTGCCAGCAGTAGCTTTGTGCTTATTATTGTGGCATGTGCGCGTAATCTGTTCCATCCTCTGATCCTGCCCCCGCGCGAGCTACGCACTTGACGATTCGAGTGTCTCTGCGCTCCGCTCTGTGGTGTGCTCTATGGTTATAGGCTGCGGAGCTCGGTGCAGCGCGACGCGCATTGTTAATGCGGCGCGTTTCAATTGCAAAGCGAGAGAGAGAGAGAGAGCTGTAAAAGTGGCCGGTTTTCGAGTTTATAGAGAAAGAGCGTTTTAGTCGCGGCTGGTGTGTAATGATGTTTAAAAAGCGCCGGCTTTATCGAGTTTGCGTATTAATATTGCATTAGCAAGAGCATCTGCTCGCAAACGGTTTATGTTAAATGTATATACGCTAATATACATTTATCCGTAATTAATTCGCTATAGTCGGTTATTCGCGGCGCGAGCGATTATTGAGAGCTACAAATTCGCGCGGCGGGCGATTTATCGAAAATTTTTAATAAACCCCCCCGTGCCGACATTATTAATTCGCGAATTTCGCATTACAAATACATCGTGCTCGATTTATTTTAATTATTTACATTTAAAAGCTCACGCCCCCTGAAAGGATTATTTTTGCAGAGCGGGCCGCTCGGAATCGTTTTCAGCGGGGCAATTACGTGTAATAATTTATTGATAATCTCGAATCATTTTGCAATTTCCATTAACCCAGCCCGCTCGTTTATACATTTTCATTAAATATTTCGCAAATAACTGGCTTAATTTTATTTGTTTGATGTAATATGCATCGCGTAGCGCTGATTTCGCGAATAATATTTTAAAACAAATTTACGCGCCATCCCTTGTCTCGCTCGCTCGCTGTGAGCTCGCGTATTTGTCGGGCAAACGTGCGCGAGCGATCGAAAAAAAGCCGCTGGTTTTCTTTTGCACATTTTTGTTTCATGCTCTTTTATCTGGTAATACGTACTGTCATTTACAACTGTGTTTATTCGTGTCATGTATCTGCGAAACTCCAACCCCCTCCTGTCAGTTTACGTTTTTAGTACATTTTTTCACTACAATACGTATAACCAATCCAGTTTTATACGATTTCACAAGTGAATTTTAAAAGTTGTTTTTATAAAATAAATTGTTTAAATTTTTAACGAGCTTTTTGTCGACATTTTTTTTTTCAATTAAATTTGTTATTTGGTTTGTGAGGAAACGATACATTGAAGTAAATAATGTTTTTTTTTTTATTAAACATTAGTCGTTTAAAAGATACTAAAATGATCAAAAATAATCTAAATACGAATAGAGTATCACCAGTCTGTACTTGCTAAACACTTTTGCTAACATTAAAAACAGTTCATCAGTATCAAACAATCTCGTAATAAAACCAAAATTCATCTTGAATCTACAAATTCACTCCAGTATTAAATCTATTTCATTCGTCTTTATAGGTGAAAATCTGGTTTCAAAACCGGCGAACCAAGTGGAAGAAACAGGACAACATCAGCAACGCCGAGGCCGCCGAGCACAAAAATCAGAATAACCCAAAGACCACCCAGTCTAAATCATCATCCAAGCACCAGCATCAATCGAAAGACATCGAGGGCAGCTCGGACTCGAATAATTCACTGCTGGTAAGCGACGGCAATTCGGTGCCCGACAGTAACAGTAGCCGCACCCTGGCCACCCCAGAGCCAGCCGCGCGGCCCTCCAGCGTCGTTGCTGATAACAATAAACAAAAAATTGGATCGCGAGATCTTGTGGCCGGCAAGGGCCAGGCCAGAGTAATGGATGATGGCGACGAAGAAGAGGACGAGGACGGCCAAGCGGTGAGTGTCGGGGGCTCAATTTAATGGCTAGTTTGCGAGGGGAGTTTATGGTCGACGACCAAGGAATACGAAGGGCGCGTTGTGGAAATTGATTGTTCATGTGTGTGTGTCTGTGTTAGCGGTGTGTGACGAATCCTTTTAATCAAGATTGCCGAGTGGTGATTTTCAAATTTTTATCGATACAAGAAATAAACTTTTTCTTATACTAATAAAAATTAAAAACTAAGGGTTTTGCTGTTGTCATAATATAGTATTCGTCAATATTATACTACGTTATTATCATTTTAAATTTCAAACTCCATTTTTCAGACACCCAGCCTCGACGGACACGAAAACTTTTCGACGTCGAAACCGTTGCCGTCGGAGCCGCAGCCGCCGACGCCACCGCCGCCGCCGGCCCCTACGAAAGCCATAAGCACACCGTCAACGCAATCGCCTCCGACGGACGAAGAAGACGAGCGTGCTGACGATGAAGAGTTAACAGAAGGCGCGCCAAGGACGAAGCAAAGCTCAAGTCCCGAGCCGCCCAACAGCTAACCAGCAGTCTTGCGCTCATACTTTCGTAACAAAGCCGCGCTGCTCGTCTAAACGGGATGGGTGCAAGGATAATCGAAACTAGGATGATTCTGCCACGTGGAGAAATAAAGAAACAATAAATTCATGTGGGTTTCATACGGTTATAAGTGGAATATAGTTTCGTTAAAGGTTTTGCGAACGCGAAATAAAAAATAAGTTCGTTTTCGGACTTGACTTATTTTACATTTTATCTGTAGTAAAAGTAATTCTATTATAGAAATATTTACGTTACCAAATCCGAAGGAGTCTTTTAAAGACGTTTTAAGATATTTATTTTATCAATATAGATTTTGTTATTAAAAGAACCAGAAAAATAATCATATTCGTGGAATTCTTTTAATAAGATTTTCAACTTGGTAAAATTATAATGTTTTCCTTGACAACGCTGGCTCGTGTACGACTGAATCGTCGTTACGAATTAGAGGGAGCATAAGGATATGATGGTTTGCACACACGTTGTGTATAGCCGGAAAAAGAGGAATGTATGAATAATTCATACGCAAACTCTTTATTGACTGTTAAATAGCGCACCGAAACTTTTCTATAAGTACACAATAGACATATAAATAAATATATATATAAAAAACGTCCTTTCTCGATTCTAGACTTGCTCAGGGTGGACAAGACGCGAGTCCCGCGACTGTGATTTTAACCGATTTCCTGCCTCACAAGAGAAAAAAAAGGAGCCGCTTCTTCCTATAAAGTAAACTATATATGTATAGTATATCATAATAAAGGGCTCTGTCTGAAATCACACTGAAAATAGGAGCATTTCGAGGACGCGAAAAGCTTGTACGCGCATAATTTTTCTGCGACGACTCGCGCATATACGTACCTGCTGATACTTCTGCTTCGATGATCGTCACTTTTATCCATTGTACACAAAAACCTTTAAGCGCCTCTCTTCGTTCTAAATACTTGGTAATTATTATTGTGTGATTTGAGATAAAAACCAGAGTGCTGCGATAACTTCCGCTTTAGGATTATACGATGTAATGTTTTAGAAACGCGAAATTTTAGTAATGAGATTATTAATGTATGACCAAAGGATAACAATGTATAAATGGACCGTTGAATGTCAGTCTGTCGAATCTACGATTACGAAGCTTTAAAAATAGTGCATGCTATGCATGAACAAATTATTTTGCTTAATGCATACAGTATTTGGTTTTATTTGCCAAAGACTAGTAGAGTTTTAATTATACCTCATTATAAGGTTTGACATATATAATTCAAAGTACCAGTACGATACTAAACAAAGATTTCTAATTAGTAGATTTTGCCAAGACTTTAACAAAAGCAAAGATTTTAAAAATTTAAAATTTAAATCCGACAGTTTGTTACATACGTATACGTGTAAGAATTGATCATAATATAAAATCCACACTTACGAAGAAAATTAAACATTTTTAAATGATGTCACTAAAAAAGTTCTCATAAGGTACGTCTTTTAAAAAGTTATACAAATTTGACATAGAAATTAAACAAAAAAAATTAGTTTATTTTAAAAATATCTATTAAGTGCCCCGAAACCTTCACGTTTATAAAATGTAGATAAGACAGACATCGAAATGAAAGGCGAGAAAATTAAACACATGTAAAGTGGAATGATTTCCTTCCTCTTTATTGTTCCATTTTCTTTAAAAAGATTATAGTACATTTGTATCGAACAACTGCATCTATAGGTTTCATCAACTACTAAAGCTGTACGATAAAACTATTATTGGTAATAAACGTTTATCACAGACTGTAGATAATAACCTTCGTAAATAAGTGTGAATGATACAGAAGTAGACGAGGAAGAGATTGATCGTGATGCGTATACGGACAAATGGAAAATCGGTCTGCAAACGAGACCTTACACATAATTCAAACCCTTTGCCAGTTACAATTGTCCGCCGTGTAGTTTTGAAATGCGCATAAGTTCTCGTGATATGAATAATTAATTCATCGTTGTGGATAACGTCAAAATGTATTACTTTTGTGCGAAAGACAGATTTTAAAAACACTTTTTTCTAATTGATTTATAAGATGGATATAAAAGAAAAAGAAGTGGAAAATGTAAGATCGAAGTTTGTCGATATTTTTTGCGCCAAAGAAAAAGTGTCAATAAAATTGAGATATAGATCCTAAATAAGAGGTTATTTATTTTTAAAAAAATACCTAAAACGATGTCTTATTTTATTTTACTTATTTATTTTCAATACATTAATACATAAAATTAGAATTCACAATTAATAACGCAGGAAACCCTTTGCAATTTTGTAATATTAACCTACTATTGAATAGTAGTATTAATGCTTAATTTTAATTTAATTATGTATCTACGTATAGTGAAAATATTACGTGATAATAAAACAGAAATACCCCTGGTTATACTACTTTTGATGCAGCAAAATAATGCACTGTATCTACCATTAGTGCAGTATTTTGGAGTATGTTTAATAAAATATCCTGAACTTCTAGATTTATTTTAAATCATAAATTTTAATAAAAATAAATATGTAGTATTGGTAATTACTACTGTACATCTAGAGAATTCTAAAACCTTAATCAGAAGTTTTTTAAAAAAAAAATCTTTCAATAGAAATTTCTTCATTTATTTACTGTAAAAAATTTTAATTGTTTTATAAAAGTATTCCTGAACCAAATTGCTTTATAACGCTTCCAACCAAGACTATTGTGATTCAACAAATGTACAGCAGTTAAATTATTCTTTTTGCCATCTTTCATTACTCGTAAAGGCCAGCAAGATTAATCATATCACTCAAGCGTTCAGTGACAGTTCTAAATTACATCGTAGCATGAGCAAACTTGAATTGCAATAACTTAAGGTTCATTCGTATTATGGCTGCATCAGACGACTTAAATAAGAGAATTTAACTGCCCTGTCAACAATAGCAAGAAATGTATAAATTAAACAATCAAATGAAGTGTTGTATACTATTTAGAGTTTTATTATTGTCAGTTTTTTTTATAATGAAACGGCATTTACTCGAACAAAAATTTTTTATTTTCTTTTTATCACAAATATAGAGTTTTTTTACATATGTAAATCCCCTAGTAGAGTTGTTCCCCATTTTTTGGCCAGCGGATGGCCAACTGTGAAGAATTAGACATCCACTAGCCTAGTTTTAAACACTTGGCTAATTTTATTGGGGATTGGGGAAATTTCTACCAGGGTCACATAGTAAAGATTATCTGACGTCACGTTGAACCAACTCTACAGGTTGTTTGTACTGTTAATAGATTTCAAGTACTTATACTGCTAACATTTATTAAAATTCTTGTTAACAGCATGAAGTTTTTAGTCTTAATAATTTTTTTCTATAAATTGTTAGAAAAATTTTTTATTATTAATCACTTTGTTAATCATAGTTTTTCTGTAAAGAATCTCGTTAATAGTATCGGGTTATATTTCTCGTTAATAGTATCGGGTTATATTTGTACAATTATTTTATTACTTACTTTTATAGCATTTGATGCGTCATCAATTGCTCTATCATGTGTTATTTCTTTTAAAGTCAATTTTCCCTTCTCTTATTCCAACTTGTATGATCATTTTAAGATTTTTCATGCCAACTTAATTTTGAAAAATGAAAATGCCTTTAACTTTAATAGGAACAAATTTTTAAATACAGTAAATGTTAGGAATATTTTGATACAACTTGACATCTGAAGACATGTTTTGCAAAATTATAAAATAATTAACAACTGATGAATCTTTTATCAGTATAACTTTATTATTCCAAAAAAGAAAACAATTTTTATAGATAAAGTGTACTGTCAATGCAGTGCATGCCCATGATTCGTATAATTATTTAAATTATAATCGGAGATTGCTCTTAGCAACACATTTTTTATCGACTTTTGCAATCTATTGTTTGACTTAAGTTTAAGCAAACAAATTTTTATGACTTTGAAAAAAATAAGTCAATTAGTATTATATACTTTTGTTCATTACTACTAATCCGTAAGTAACAGTTCCAAATTTCAGATTTTAATAAGGTTTTTGACAAAGCGACATTCTATAGTTCAATTAAATACTATAAATTGTAAATACAAACAAAACTTTTAAAACCATTTACCGAATAAGTAAGTATATACATATTTGAATACATTAGTATTTGTTCATATATATGTTAAAATAATGTCATTATTCAACACTCTTAAATTAATCTAACGTCTGCAAATCAGATAAGAGCTTGACGTAATTTCATAGCTTGGCTAATAATACGAAAACTGGTACATCAATAAACATCAGTAAAGCACATAGAAAATATTCGTAAGCCTAAAATATAAGTTTTTTTTAAATATTTAAAACAATAAAAATTAACACCTCAATTATATAAGAAACAAATGTTTAATATGTATACCTGTCGCCTGAAAAGTTGCGCATTAGCGGTGATAACAGCAAGTGAACT
>JAPYZB010003501.1:0-10752 GCA_030522745.1 Eupelmus kiefferi | reverse complement strand
TGAAATTTCGCCCTTGAAAGAGTGGAATGTCGCCCGGCTTGTTGTCAATCTGCATGCAAATTATTGCCGGTGTATTGGAATACGCTAGACTTTGTTTACACAGTACTTTGTTGGAGTGGGGGGTTTGGAAGAATTGTTTGTAAATATTTAATCTTTTCGAAATTATTAATTTGAAAAGACTTTAGGGTGCTTTGAAACTTGGAACAAGGTTTCTGAAATAGCTGTAAAAAAGCGATGTTTTTATATTTTTGAATTTAAAAGATTTCTCATTATTAAATCCACTACAAGGCTTTTATGGTATCAATTGCTTTAGTAAAATTTAATCTGTATGCAGCTACTATTTTTTTTTTTTACCAAAAAATATATATTACGAATTTTATTTCCAAACGTTCTACACTTTTAATTTACTTAAATTCATAACGCCATATCTAAATATTAATCAATCGAAAAAGCGTTCTACACTTTTAATTTACTTAAATTCATAACGCCATATCTAAATATTAATCAATCGAAAAAGAAATCGCCTCCCATAAATCCTACATAATTGTTCTCCTCGTTACCACCGATCGATCCCCATCTCGCAAGCCAAGCGAGTGATTCGACCCGCAATATGAGTTAGGAGTTAGGCCTGCGCCCGCATCGTCGAACCTGCACCAAGACCCGGCCATAATTGCCTTATTGACATTAATAAAAAGAGCTCATCTCTCTCCCTTCTTCTCGTTCGCTCGAACTATACGTCATTCGCTTATATCGAGGAGAAAAAGGAGGGGGGGAAAGCGGGAGGCTCCCTTAATGGACATTGACGACTGCCACTCGGAAATGCAGACTTATATAGATCCGGTGCGCCAGCAGCCTGGCCCCGCGATATCACGCGCGGAATCCTTAGCGCTCTATATGAAATTCTCGACGACGAGACAATTGAATTGGCTCCGCGCGAGCGAGCGACTCCGACATCCATCTTGGCTTGGTCGCCGGGTGGTGAGGTGGATGGGCTGAGCCATTGTTGGTTATTACTTTTTGAGCTTGGGTTTTGTTTGTGGCTGGTTTTGGAGTTGATTGTTGATTGGTTTAGTTTGAATTGGATGGCTTTATTAAGGGGAGGGGGTGGGGTGGAATAGTCAATTTCAATTAGATAGTTTTTAAAATGAATACTTTTAAAGGTATTAATTTAAAGTGTTTTTGGGATAAAAAGTAGCCAATAATTTACTAAATTTTTAATTCTTTAATTTGATTACTTTTAGTAATCAACTAAAAGCAGTTTTAAAAGTAGAAATTATAACAAATTTTTATTATATTGAATATATGTATAGTTCATGACTTGCCTAAACCCGCATAATTGAAGATAAAAGGCCAACAGCTATACTCACCTGAAACAAAAACAGAATGCGATATAATAAGTTAATGTTAAATTTATCAGTAACTTTTAATAAAAATTTTAACATCATTTAATAATTTACAATTATTACGTCATATAAAAATCATTCAAAAAATCGTTAACCTAAACAATAAAAACATACACTAACAAAATCCCAGCACGACCAAACGCAATAACCTTAAAAACCAACCCCCTAAATCATTTCCAACAATACGAAAAATTAACTGCACAGAATATCTTCCTCGTACGAACAACAGCGTCGAACTCCGGCTCTTTCTCCCGGCACAATAAAGGGAAGCAGCCGTATAAAAGTGAAGCTCGCGGCAATCTGCGCGTCAGCGCTCTCAATGATTCACGCGGTATACGCACAAGAGAGCGAGGAAAAAAAGGAAAGCCAAGCGGAGAAATAATAATGCAAGGGCGCGTTTACAAGCTCGCGAAGCGAGCCCATGAAATTATGGCTTTTCCTGGCCGCCCGGCAACTCATCCGGCTATATAGCTGGGGAGAGGAGTGCGCTACATATGCGCGCACCCTGCTGTAGAAGTGAGCTCTGAGCACAATGAAGACCAGTGGATCTGAGCGCGGGCTTTTGACTAAGCGTGTGAGAGATAGTTGTTTTTGATAGATGGGATTGTTTTGTTGGAGTTTGGGTGTTTTTTTTTAATTGAATTAAGGGGTGAGGAATTTTAAGAGGAAATGGAGGAATTGTGATGGTGCTAATTTAGGGTGGATTTTGATGTTCTTATTTCGGGTGAAGTACTTGTTGTTTTCGCAGACGCTGATGCGAATGCATAAATACAAAGCTATGTAAGGATTTCTTTTTAAGCAAATTTCACTTGAACGATTTATATCATAGAGTTACGCATACTATTTCTGCTGAATTCTCTTAAAACTTTTTTCCGCGTATGGGTATATTTGATTTTATTTAATTTAAAAAGTAAAAGAATAAAATAACCATACACTAGTATATTACGCAAGTAAATTAATTTAGTAAAATACAATTTGTATAATCAATATTAGACAAATATTGGCACAATATCGGCATATCTAGTTTATCTTGTAAACAACAATTTAGTTGATGCAGTCAATAAATTACATTTTATAGTTCATTACTTTCGTAAATTGAAAAAGCTTTCTGTGTTGAATAAATGTTCATTCAGAAACAGCATCCTTTTAACTGTAAAAACAAAATTTCAAATTTTAAGCAAAAATGTATAATATCTGAATAACATGTATTCTCTAAAATCTGCAATTGGAATTTCGAAATTTATTCTACTTACTCCAAAATCTTTTGACATCCATCTTCCAAAATATATCTCCCAAAATTATCTCCAACCCCACACCCAACCTCCACCAATCCCTTATCCCTCCCCACCCTCAAAAATCGTCAATCCCAACCAAAACCCACTTTCCGCAATCCCCAAACCACCAACCTCCCCCCTCCACACATTTCACAAAATAATTAAGACCAGAGCGTCACCGCAACGCTCGCTGGCAAACAAAAGAAAAAGTTCCGAATTTCAATATAGCAGAGAGAGCGCGTCCCGCTCGGCTCCATATAACGAAGGAAGACGCTGGCTCCTCTATCGCGTCCGCGCAATAATAGGACGTCCCCCCTCACTCTGTTCCGGCGATATTTCACGGGTATATTTCGCGTGCTGCGCGAACTTTAATAATATTCGTTCCATCAGGTATGGGCCGGCGCGCGCGCGCGCTCATATTAAGTCGAGGGGGGAGGGGAGAGAAGCGGGAGGACGCGCGAGAATGAGACGTGTAATAAAGTGAGTTTTTAATTTCCAGCGGCGAGCGAGCGCGCGCGAGCAGCGACGGTCCGGCCTGTCGGCTAGTATTACTAGATAAATCACCCAACAGGCAATAACCCCCGCGCGCAACGCGCCTATTTACTCTCTGGCTGGCTGGTTGCTGCGCTGCTGCAGCGCGCGCTTCGCTGGGTGTGTATATATGTATATATAGAGGCAATCGCGCTGGGTCTGGGAGCGAGGTGTCGGAGCGGGCCCGGCTCGCGCGGTTGCGAGTTTTAATAAACGCGACGCTTGATTCGCTCAACTCGTTAATAACCGAGGAGTATGGCAGGGAGGGGGGAGGGTGGGTTTCTTGGTTATTGCGGATGAGGGAGAGGTTGGCGCTGGTTTTTGGGGATTGGATTTTTGAGATTGTAAGTAATGATGAGGGATATGGGGAAATTTGATAATTGATGGGAAGAATTTATTTAATGTAGTGTTAGTTATTTATAAAAAAGAGACTTTATTTATTTTTCATTTTAAAATGCTTGTAGCATTAAAATAATTAAGAATTGACTCACTTGAGTTTATATATTCTCATTATTATAGTCAGAAGAGTACAGTACAAGTTGCAACAACATTAGAAGTCACGGAGAGGAAAATTAGATTACCACATCCATTTAGAAAAGAACTAAGAAAAATAATGTTTTGCCGATCGAATTTTGTTTACACCTTTTAATTTTATTTATTTTTATTTATTATAAATAGCAACGCAAATGACTTTATGAAAATTTTACTTTTAATTTTATATTTTGCAATTTTATGTAAGAAATGAAAATAATACAAAATACCTACTCAATTAATAGACTGTTAATTTTTAAAAAGCTGGATATGCTGAATTTATAATAAACTGATTTTATTCATGCAATAAGTATTACATTAAAAATACCGATGCAAAGACTTGTTTTTTTTACATCAGTTTTGCTAATATCCATAGCTTTACGACTATATTAAAAAAATATCAATAATTATTATCAGATAATCTAATATTCAAAACATCCCTAATCTCAATAAGCATTTTTAAAATCTCTGATTTCTAAATTACAAACTGGTTCTACTAACCGTACAGTCACCGCACTTATTAAATTTTATGTAAACGACTTCCTCTGATAACTCGACTTTTCCCCCAAACAAACCAAAATGTCCCAGCAATTTTCACAAAAAACAACCTTAAACGCTCTTAATTTATCGATCAGCTCAAACGGTTTCTACCTCCCGTTCACCACCTCAATTTCACGCATCCACCAATGCAACAGCCTTCCACATACCTTCACCTTCCAAAACGCAACCTCCGTTCCATCATCCTCACGGCACACATCAAACCAAGCCCAAAAGAAGAAAAAAACCGTCAACACCGCTCGCCCCTTACACTAATCTTATAATCGCACAAAGCACACAGCGTCCATCTGCATGCGGCCCGAAACAAACCCTATTTGTCACCGGGGCCCGAGTATTTACCAACAAAAAATAGATGCGCCGTGTAAAATCCGTAGGGCCAATATTTGCGCGAGCCCCGCCCTGTATGCCTATAGGAAATTTGTCGGCGAGGGCCTGAAAAAATACAAAAGAGCGCGGAGGCTGCTTTTTCGGATGTGGGACTGTATATCCGTGTTTGCTCTTCTGGGACTCGCCGCGTCTCTAGGAAATCGTTCCGGTATGTATAGATACGGTAAGGAGGAACGTAGGATTTATTTTAACACGTGCGTGCAAGTTGGGCTGGGTGTTATCGATGCGCTTTGGGATCGGGACTGTTGTTTTTGTTTGCGATAGCTGGAATCGCAGTCGTTTAGGTTTTCTGAGAGTTTTAAAAATGGGATGTACTCGCGGCTTGGCTGTTATCGGTTTTGGAATTCTAGTAGGTGTATGTTGGTGGGCGTAGCTTTGGATTTTGAATTTTGTGTGTTTATGTTTTTATTAAAATTAGCGTTTTAGTTCTTATGAGTTTAAATTTTGAAAGTTATTAGGGTGCCTACTTAGCTACTTAAACGTTTTAAACTTGCTTTAACGATTTTAAAATAATCCTAAAAAATCTTACAAAAACTAACAAACATCCTGCACACTAAACTCAAAAAAACCCAAACCACATCCCATCCACCCTAACCGCCTAAAATATCCAAAAATCCCCAACGATCACCTTACCGCATCTCAAATTTTTTCCTCACCCCGATCTCCGCCGATTAATCTCAGAAAATCGCGTCTAATCATAGCCCTCCCCCGTCCAGCTAAAAATAGAGCTCCCGGCTCACTCGAAAATCCTCCTAACAAATTTCCGAGCCAGAGCTGAAAACAGATCCTGAGAGCCGCGTGTGCTCGCTCTCGGGATTAGCGGTTTTAATGTGGCTCTTCCTTTCTCCCTGGCCCCGGAGCGCACTTCGTCAACGCGCGCTGCGATGCCTCCAAGCGCGCGCCGACATCTGGAACGTATCTCTGCACAGGGAAGCGGTCCCCTTAGTGGCTTTCTCTCTCTTGAGAAAGATGCGCGCTCTGGCTTTCTTCGAGTAAGATGCTTGGCTTTTTGAGCTGCGTGCATTACGTGTGTTTTTCTTCCGAGGCACTTTCGCGCCGTTGGGTTATCTTGGGTTGATTAGTTTCGGGCACTTTGGTTTATTGGTTGGTTTGGTGGGTGGTTGTTGATGGGGATTTGCAATTGGGCTGATTGTTTTGGGATTATTGTATGGAAGATGTATGTGAAAAGAAATAGTTTGAGACAACGATAATTACTTGGCTGTAATTAGCAATTTTAGTACGTTTATAACGTATAACTATTGTTTTAACCTCGTTCTAATTCTTTATTTAATTAATCATATTAAGTAATAATTATTAACCTACTGAAGTAAGATCAATTTTATAATTTGATTGGACTACTTTTCTTTATTCTTTCTTCTGCATGAAATTCGGATTACACTAATGAACATAAGTATTATTAAATAATAAAAGTAATCATCATCATAAATTTAAAAGAAAGTTAAAAAGTTTAGAAGAAAACTGAGTATTATAATTATTTGTCAGCTGGTTTAATTACAATACATAATTATTTCCATGCAATTACACTTAATAACTGTTGCAAATAATTTTGTGACAGTTTCAATGACAAGCCTTCTCAATTTATAATATTGGTTTCAAAACGTAATTAAAGCATTAAATTACTCCAGTCTATATAAATACAGAACAACGTAAAGGAAAAATTTCTAAAAATGATCTATTCATCTCTAAAAACCTAAAAAACAAAGATCTAATAAATTGCATAAACGTTAACACCTTTCCATGTTAAAACCCACTTAATCCTAATTTATCCCTCAAACTCAAACCTCCATCTCTCCCACCCACACTCGAACCCCGCCCATAATAATTCAACCAAACTCCACCCCATAACAATACATCCTCAATTGCATCACCCCCATCCGTCACTTTACTCCCGCCGCCGAAAAAAACTACATGCTCTCCGAAGGAATCCTGCGGGACAGCAAACATCGTCGCCACTTCTTCCACGCAGAGATTAGCTTTACTATAGTGGGGCGCGCGTGCGACAAGACTCGTGATTCGATTTTCTTGAGGCGCGCCAGCCTTGGAGATATTTCGAGCGTGGGAAAGACGAGGAGGTATATAATGGCGGAGACGCCGCGTGGATACGTCGGGATTTAGTTAACGAGTCGATGAGTTGAGTGGCCCTATTGTATGGGAAAATTGGTGTTTTTCAGGCGGGGTGTTTGGTTTTGTTTTTGATAGTGGAAGGTTAGGTTTTTTGTTCGGTATGCAAAATTACGTTGTTAGAGGATGCTAATATATCAATATTCTATTTTTGTAATTTATTATTCAAAGTTGACATATTTTGTTTATCTTTGTTTATCTATAGTGTATTTAAAATTAAATGCATTTTAATAGTTGATAAAATTTAAATATTATATTGGAAGTTTTTAAGTACTTCCAAAAAAGACTTCCGAGTTTATCAGCTAGAGCATTTAAGTAAGAGGGCTTTTTTTATCAAAAAGGTTTTTCTCGTTAATTGCCAAGATAAGAATAATCTTTTTCAAGATATCGTTTTAAAAATTCCATTCCTCTCAACAGAAGTACTTAAAAATACTTGTATAACTATTCCTCTAAACTGAAAACACTCAAAATTTAATTTCCAAATAAAAGTATCTCCCATCGCCATCCACTTAAAGCAAGAGTAATTCCAGTTATTTTTCATTACACTTCCCCCTCCCTCCAAACCATTAACCCAACAAAAAATCCCCCGACTATAAAGCTAATTTTCCAATCAAAACCGACACAGTCAGCGCACTAAAAAAGGCAACCGACCCCCAAAAACCAAGAAAACCATCACATCTCCCTGAAAAAAAGAAACGAGATCCTCCCATACCCAGTAGCCAGGCAATAAATAAGCAATAGGCCGAGGCGCGCATTAGCTCCTGAAAAGGCCTTATACAATATCCCAGTCTTCTCTCTCTCTCCTCGCGCTTATAACGAGCCCAGCGGCGGGTCAGAAGCGAGCCCGGCAGCTGGCTCGTATATACGTGCCCGCATGTTGCATAAATAAGGGCCGGCTCAATTATCCCCGCGGCCCGGCGTCCATTAGGCTCGTCCGAAAATTCATGCGACTAATACGTCCCCGGGAGGTCGACGCTCTCTCGCTTTCTCGACTTTTTCTCCTGGCTCTCCGCTTAATTGAGTTTTTGTATATACTCCGGGCTGAAGCGAGTGTCGTGATGTGACGTTCTAAGCGTGGGTCGCGAGGCTGCAGTTGTGGCTGGAGGAGTGGGTCTCGGATTTCGAGGGATCGTGGGTGGTGAGGATTGAGATGGCGGAGAGAGGTTGTTGGTGAGGATGGATCTTTTGGTTGAGCGGAGATGGTAAAGGGTTAATCTATGGAGGAAATTGATGGTTTTTGTTGGTGTTGTAAGTTTGTTTTTCGAAATGGTAAGTTTTTGGTTTGTTGCATTGAGAAAGGTTGAGTATTTTTATTCGAGGTTTATGTTTATGATGTGTGGTAATATCATTTTTTTATTATTATAAATGGCGTATAAATCTATTGAATAAATTCTTAGTGTTGAATATAATAAGTTTTAATAAAAGCTTACAAGATATCCTCATTTAATAAAAATTTCACGAATGTGTATTTATTTTGTGTATATCAATAAGCCTAGAAAAAGAGAACTAATAAATTCTCTGAAACGTCGACTCGAAGACGTCGAAGTTGTTCGAGTTAGTTTGAATGGGTAAAATAAGAACGTCAATAGTCATAAAATAGAAGAAGCAAAAATAACAAAGAAATTTACTTGATTGTACACTATAAATAAATAAATTAGTAAAAAAAAAAGAAAATATATATTTAATTTTTTTTAAAGTTTTACGATAGTTTTGAGAGTTAATAACTGTAAAAGACAAAAGGTGAATGAAAAGATTGATAGAAGGTGTGCAATATAGAAAAGCGATTCGAGCAATCCAAAAGAAAAAAAATAGATGAAACCGATAAAAAGTAAAGTGCAAAAAGTGTAATAGCAAGTTAGAAGGGCAAAATTTGCTCTTCAGGGCTCGTACAAAAGGCAAAATAAAGAGAGAACGAGAGAAAAAGAGACTGAATAAGCAAGAGAACAAGCAGAATTCAAGGAGAAATAAATAAGAGCCCATATTTTCATTCATGACTCGACCATCGAGGTGACAATCGCTCATTAACACATTTTTGCGAGCCTCTTCCCCTACACACCTAACCCCGGACAATCGTGCGTGTGCGGAACCATCGAATCAGCTGCGCGCAGCGCGCGAATTAGAGGAGCAGAAAAAAACCGAGAGAGTGAGCTGAATGAAGCGAGAGAGCGCAAAAAAGCGGTCGCTCGTTCGAGAGGTAGGGGTGAGTTTTGCAGAGCTACGGGCCGAAGAGCGAGAGAGAGAGAGAGAGAGAGAGAGAGATACGGGGTCAAATGGCGGCCAGAATGCGTGGTGATTGCCGGAGGGCCGCATAATTGCACCCTTTGTGGTGCAATCAGCGCCGCAACTTGCCCCGGCGCCTCGTTCGCTCGCTCTCTTTTCTCTCTCTCTCTCTCTCTCTCTCTCTCTCTCTAGTTCTCTCTGATTCCCCCTGCCTTTCTGCAGCCTTCCCTCGACTTTTTTTGCGCTCTGCCGCTGGCTCGATCTCTCCGGGGGTCTTCCGATTGCTAGACGCGCACCGCGGCGGAACCTTTCTTCTCGGCGAGTTTTCGGAGATATCGAAGTGAATTTTTTAGCCAGTTTTGCTGCTTACCAAAGGATGCTTTTAATTCTTTCCGTTCGATAAGCAGGACGTCTCTGTAATAACGGAGAAATTCAGCACCGAAGCCAACTGGCTCCGTGAATTATCACGTAATTTCACGTCAGCTAGTTAGCTACCCTCCCCACCTAATTTACCGGACAAACAGAGCGCCCTAATTTTTCTCTCCCACCAACACATCTCTTTTCACGCACGTATCACTCATCATCTTGGCCTCGGGGCATCAACCCTTGCCGCGCATAACCCCCGAACCCTTCGACGTCCGTCCGTCACGTATACGGCTCGCAACTTTCCGCGGCGCATCGCCAAATATCGGATTAAGGTCAGCCCCCCCCCCTCTCCTAGCTTGATTTCGTTATGCCCGCTTCATTTGCCAGCGGCTCCCCCCACTCCGAAACTTTAACGAACCGAGTGGAGGGGGGAGCCAGTCGAAATTAACGCTCGGCGCGCTTATTAATCGCGATATCCGCGTGATTTCGTACATTTGAGTTTAACGTTACAAAGAGCTTTGATTGAACGGCTGAATTGGATTTTTGTCAAAGGTATGACCATAGTACGCTCGTGTAATTACGAGAGGGGGGGGGGGCGCTGGCTCCAGCGGCCGGCTTGATGAATAATTCAATTATAACGGCTGAAATAATAATTGTATTATATTAATTGCGTTTAACGACTTGTTACGCCCGATGTGCAGGCGCGTTCTGGATTTGATGGCTTCTGGACAAATAAATTAAAAGCATTCTTTTCGATTATCTATTGTGCGGGCGATGTTAATTATCCGATTGGGCTGGATTATAGGGATTATTTTTATAACTTGTTTTCTTTTGTTCTTTAAAAAGTTTTTCTTCGTGATTGACAGTTTTTTTTTTTATAATGAATGAAAGTCCCGAGTCGCGTAAATGTTTGAAAACTTACTTTAACAAAGTGAATAATTATTGATTAGTTTAATTCAGGTGAATATAAATTATCTTCCTTCTTTAATTTCTTCTTCTTCTTAAAAATTCTTCTAGTATTATTTGACTTTATCATGCTGCCAAACGCAGACTTTAGTTAAGCCTTTACAATATGTCCGATACAATATTATTGATCCAAAATATTTTTACAATTTTTCATAACTTCATTTTTACTAACCGTGATAAGAAAACCGCTTTATGAAAATAAATCTAATAATTTATATTTATTCATTATTACACACTCTATTTAAAGTAAAAATCAAAGGTTCAATCAACATGTGTCCCGCGTAAAAAAATTTCCTTTGGGAAAAGTTTGGCTGAAGTTAATGTTTGGCGGAACTTAATCTAAATTTGGCTAATGAGAAAATCCCAAACTTATT
>JAPYZB010003500.1:0-10857 GCA_030522745.1 Eupelmus kiefferi | reverse complement strand
GCGACAGTAGAAACAGACGGGCTGAGTAAGACGAAAATCGTCGAGCCCTCCGCGGATGGATTCTGCGTAAATACGCGCCAAGTGGAATTTCAGCCCTTTCAAAACAAGCCCTCCGCCGTGCGACTAATCGTTTCGGAGTGCCTCTCCCCCCCTCTGCTTTTCAAACTCCTCCGCTAAAACATTCCCTAGCTCCTGCGCGTTTTTTCCCCTCTAGCTGGAAAAATTCAATGTCTCCTAATTCGTCCGGGACGAGGAGAGTCTCGTATATGTATACGTCCCTCGTAGCGAGCTATCCCCGAGCGCGCGCGCGGCTAACGAATGGCTCCTCGTTGGTCAAACTTTTCGGAATGGTGAAAAATTCTCCGGAGCCGGGCAGCAGCCTTTCCGTATAACTAATGGCGGTTATGCGCCCGGCTGGCCTTTCTCGCTTGCTTCCCTCGCTCTGCGCGTATACATGTTATACGTGGGCCGCGTTTATATTTATGTAGGCGAGCGCGCGGATACGCCACGAGATATTTTCCGTTATTTTAATGCGCGTTTACGGGGGCAAAAAGCCGTGTCTCGAGCTTGGGCTGCGGGCTCCGGGATTGTTTGATGCCAAGTCGTAAAGAATGCGAATGGGATTTCGGGTTTATAAAATTTTGTTAATACCGGCCTCTCGGAGCGTGCGTTAGCGAAATGGATTTCGGGGGATCTTGAGGTAGATGAAAAGGAAGGAGAATTATTTAGTCTCTTAGGGTGCGGATAAATTTCGCTTTTTTATGGCTCTTTGACTTTTTTTGATAGCGGAAAATCAGGGTTATGGAATTTCACTTGAAATTCCGGTTTTTTAATACTCGGCTGTGTCTACTTTTACGTTTCGCTTAAGGTAGATACAATTTTTGTTTATTATGTATAAAGAAAATGTGTAATTGAATGGATATTTTTTGATTTTAACAATGGCGTTATTCCCAATAATAATGAGAATCAAAAGCATTTAGTTATAACGTGACTTTGAATTATTTATATATGCATAATTTATATTTGAAATAACATATTTTGCGTGTAAAATGCACTTTCAAAGGAAATGTACGACCCGTTATTCATTTTAATAAACGATTTGTCTGCGAAATTCCCAGAACATACGATTCGTAATGAATATAAATTTCTAATTATCAGGACAAAGGATCTTTCTGTCACAAGGATTTGAATTGTAAAATAAATAATAAGTCTACTTTGATAAAGCTCGTAGCATAAGTAATAAAAATAAAATTTGATCAATTTTGATTAAGAAATTACTTACGACAATGTAAAATATGACTTTTTATCATCAATTAAAAAAGTTTTAAGTTAAATAAGCTTTTTTCGTTTACTATAAATTACACAGATTTTACATTTAAAGTTATAAATATCCAAACTACTTAGATTCTTTATTAAAAAGTGTCGACTTCGATAAAAACTTTGTGATATTTTAAACCATATCGAAAGAAAGAAAAAGACTTGGTCAAACATCAAGTGCAATCTCCAATACATTCTCACATTTTCCAGCGAGTCGTGTTGCAATATTTTATTTATAATTCATCGCGCGCTCGTTAGATTGATATTCAACGTACATAGTTCCATTTGATGGGAATAATGATAATTCAGATTAGCATTAAGATTAGCTATTAAGTATTCATCAGCGTTAGTGAGGCGAGTGAGGGCGAGGGTGAGGGCGTCGCTTGTTTACGAACGGTGAATGAAAGTGTCAACGAAATTACAAGCTTAAAGGCGTCGAGGGCGAGGGGCTGTATTATGGGAGGAAGACCGAATTCCAGGCTGGGAGACACCCCTCGCTTTCTGCTTCCTTCCAATAAAAACATCACAACTATCTCGGGATCTCTGCTGAAGTGCCGAACAATTTTCGCTGCCGGGAGCGCTGTCAAAAATTAATATAAACGACATATTGTTCTTCTTGTAAAATAGATCGTTGATATTGGAAAACTAGGTTATTGTGTGAAATCGATTTTATCTGGTTTATTCTGCGATGTGTAACTTATGATAGGAGAGAATAAAAAGTTTTATTAATAGTCATTTTTGTCTTTACTGTTTAAGAAAATTATTTTGGAAACATATTTTTCTTTGTAAAATAAATTTAGTTTATTGTATACAAATTTTTCTCAATCAAAACTGTTAACAATATCAATTGAAAAATAAAAAAAAGCACTTATTTCCCTTAATATAGCCTTTATAATTCACAAAGTAACGTAACTGTATGAGGAAAAGTCGTGCGTGGACTATAAAAAAGAATTTAAAGCTTTAAACGCTTTCTTTCACAAGATTTTTGTAGAGCTATATTACACTACTTTGAAACAATCTATGCCACATTTTAAAAACCAGCTTTTAACTTCAAATTAATGTATGCTTTAAGTGCTCTTTGAAAAATTGAGTTGGCTCTTTTTTTTTGTGAAGATACAAATAAAATATTGAGGTAACCTACTGACCCTACTTAAACAATTCTGGATATGGAATAGTATTAACTAACAATGCAGCTTTTTAAAACATAAGTAAACCATTTAATGAAAAATCTTTTTAAAAAAATTGTTTTAAAAAAATCATATTAAAATTTCTCAACAGTTTTTTCATTGCTAATAATACTCTTGCTTTGGAGGTACTTATTTATTATTTATTAAAAGTGTTAAAAAATTATTCATTTTTACATATATTTTAATAAAATCAGCTGTTATTAAATATTGCCTAATACTAAATGAGATATTTCATAAAAGCAACTTTATTCCCTTCTACATAATCAGCGCAGAGATAAAAAAAAGCACAGCGTAGACAGCTCAGTGTATGAGAGTACACATTTTTCAGCCGGAAAAGTATTGTTGCGTCGCGTTGTACTAACCGACGGAAGATGTAGAACGCAAGAAACGCCCGAACGACAGACAAACAAAGGGCGACGGTCGTATCGGCCTTTAAAACGCTAGAGGGGAGAAGTTTTTTGTTGCCGGTTTCTCTTGGCATTTCTCTCTCATATTTTTATACAGGGATGCAGCGGCAAGTCGAGCGCGCAAGTCTGCCGTCGCGGAAAAGCGTGGGGGACAAAATAGTTTAGCCCGTCGCGCAGAATCAGCCCGTCGTGCTGAAATCATAATTAAAAGAGCAACGGACTTTCTGGCACAATAAAATTTTTTACACTTTTTTTTCGAGTATTGAATTTTTTTACTTTTTAACGGCATTATAAATAGTTTTAAAAATATAGACTTTGAAATCTACTTAACAAATAAGGCTTTTTAATAAATTATTCGCTTGAAGTGACACTTGAATTTCAACATTGTTGTTTCGTGGTCGGATAAAACAGTGGCTTTATAATGAAAAGGAGCTTTAATGTAAATTTAATTTTATTTCTTTACAGAAAAAATACTCGATTTGGGTCAGTTTCAGTAGCTTTTAAGTGTCTCAATTTAGATTATTCATAATTCAAAAGCCCTTTCTACATTTGAGTTTTTCAGTTTTGAAAATGAAATGTTTTGCATTATTAAGTAGCTTATCAACTGATATTCAAGAAATAATTCATCATCTTATTTACCGTTTTTTTTTACTAAACTCTTATGTGCATACATACGTACATAAATATACATTAACAGACTACAGTGTTACATTTTTTAATTACATATTTTAAAGCTGCAGAACTAATTTGTAGTAATAAAAACTAACTGCCAACGGAATTTCAAGAGCTGAATATTTTCTACCACAATTTTCAAAAAGTTACTTTTAACATTCAATCTAAATGTTCAATATTTATTTTATTATTATTATAATTTTTTTTTGCGTATTGATGTTTGAAAGCATTTTATTAACACGATAGCAGATTATGAAATCTGATAACAAAACAATGATTTATCGTGCTGTGGGTAATACAAATGACTGTTTATTTCGATTTTCTTTTTTAAACAAATTGTTAAAAAAATATAAATGGAAGGTTGTCAGCTCTTAAATTATTACGGTCCAGTGATTATTTTCTCTTAAACGTATAAATCAATCAAACAAGAGTTTGCTGTCTTTTGATGATGTTCGCCAAAGAGCATTCCATTTGATCGAGGAAAGTGCTCAATTATTTTGCTATTGTTGCTGTAATTATCGCATCTGGACAGCGACCTTGTTTGATTTAGTAAAAGTAATAAGTGTGCCGAATTAATAAAATTAAACGAACATTGAACCAAAACGATCAATCAATCATAATGGCAAAGATTAATCAGTTCTACAAAATCTGTACTCCGTCAAAGTCGACCGCACAAAATTGACTCATCAAACACTAATTAAGAAAAAAGAAGGGAAAAAACGTAAATAGCTCAAAAGAGGATTTAAAGAATAACATAGAAAATCAATTAAAAAGCTCGTTTGGCGGCGTCAAACTTATGTGTTTGTCAAGAGATAACAAGACTTTCAAATTATTTTAATGAGGTTTTTGCGGTAGCGGAGCACTTAAACTGCATAAAGCATCGGCGGACAAAAGTTCATTTACTTTTCCCTGCCTCATGCGCTCAATTCTAATTGCAATAAAACTCGATAAAATACATCCATCAGCCCCGCGAGTGCAAATCGTTTTTAAAATACCTTACAACCCCGAATGGACCATTCACGAAAAGCTCTCAGCGCAAAAAGGCAACCAATAATTAAAAAAAAAAAAAAAAAAATCACCTTGGCTAAGCCGTACGCGAAAATCTTTCATTTCTTTTTTTCGCTGGCCGCCCACAAATGATCCTCGGCTAACGAACGAAATAACGAGCAATTTCGACAAAGCTTAAGTTCCTATTTTTTGTGCGCTTCGCGCGCGCGCGTAACACGAATCACTTCGTAAATGAAAACATCCGCGCTGATTGAACAGCCGCAGAGGGATGCGCGCGCCTTCTCTTTTCTTCCTGTTTCTTCGGCTGCGAGGCGCCGATGCACGTAACGAGTTTGCCCCTCTCTCTTACTCTCGCACTGTTTGATGCGTCGAGGAAGGACGCCGCACTGCTTCTTATTAGGTCGAACAAATTAAGGTCACGCAAGGAACGAGCGAGCGTAGAAAGAGAGAGAGGAGAGGATGAAGAGGAGCAAAAAAGAGCGAGGGGATATAAAGAAAGGAGGAGAGATAAAGAGAGGTAGAGGCGAAGGTAGAAGTAGCCGCGAGAATTCCCGTGCGCCTCGGCGCGCGTATATATACGTCTGGCTGCTTCCCTGGAAAAACCGCGCGAATTCTCCCATTGATTACGGTGCCCGGGTCAAGGCTCCTTTTTCTTCCTCTCCCTCTCTTTAATTTTCCACTCTTTTTCCGTTACTTTTCTACCTCGCGGCATCTGGCCTCTTCTTTATTTGATTATTTTGCCATTCCGCCTTTGGCTGAGGCGCGCGCTGCTTTAAGGGTGCAGCCGCGCGGCTAATAAATAAAATTTGAATCTCGCAGTTTTCCTCGCGCTCTCGCGCGCTTTGTCTCGCTGCCTTTATTTATTCCCGGCGCCGAGGCAGAAATGATTTTACTAGCCGCGGAAGCCGAACCGCCCGCGTAAGAGAGCGATTTTACGCGGCTACATTTTTATACTCCGCGTGTATAAATATTGCTTTTTATGTACAGACGACTTTTTATTATGCAAATACCCTGGCCGCTCTCCCTCTCCGTGTCCCTCGCTATTTACATTTAAATCGATCTGCCCGCGTGCCGCGCCGAGATTTTTAATATTATTTTTCCTTCCTCTAGCTCTCGCTCGCGCTTTGTGTATGCATAAAAATTTACCGAGCTCTCGCACACCGTTAATCTATTTATTCTTTCTTCGCTTCGCCTCGCGCGTTGTACTCGCGCGCTTACCTACGCATCGGAAAAAGTAAAGGGAGAAAAAGAGAGGTCGAGCTCGAAATCCTTGCTCCGGCCCAATAAAAGAAATTCAATTTCTTATCTATGTAAGCCAACTGCTTGGGCGCATACCTGATCCCGGCGAAAGTTTCGCTCTAAAAAATTCAGTAAAAGTAACCGTCGTGCCAGCCGGCCGCCACGCGCCGCGCTCTACCTTTCGTCCCTCGCTATTTTCTATTTATCCATTTATTCGATAAGCCCGGCTCGCTTATCTGCCTCCCCTGCTTTTTCCTCTATCATCCTCCCTCCCTCCCCCTCCCTTTCGGTGTAGCCCGCTCTAGCCGATAATATTCCCACAATTTCTCGTAAAAATCGGCATCCAACTATACGCGTATCCATCCTCCTCGTTCTTTTCAATTTCAAGTACGCGCGCCCAAGAGACAAAACGCAATTCAATAACTTTCCATCGGCCGCTCAATAATACAACAGCCCGCGAGCCGTTCGCTCTAAACGCCGAATTGCTTTCGATTACATCATTATTTCATGGCCGAGGCATAATTATTGTAAAGAACGGCCGGCCCATCCCATACACGGCCGCGCAGTTATCGCATGAAACTTTAACGTCGATCGTTCAGCAAAGAGAGCCGGGGAGAAAGCAAGAGTTAGAGCGGAGCCTCCAGCTCCTGAATAAAATACCAGCCATACCCGCGCGCTCCTCTATTTTGCAAAAAGCTTCTTTTCTCTATCGAAGCATTCTCCGGCCGCGTATATACACAGCGGGCAAGATCGAGCCCCGGCTAACTCGATGGCTTTCCGATTGCCCGTGCACATTGTCTAGAGCCGAGACAGATATTGCCTTTGAGAGAGAGAGAGAAAGAAGCCAGCTTGTGCGGGGCAGTATCGTTCAGACTCTACTTTCTCCCGTTCCGGCCTCTACATCCTTCTCGTCTCTAATGGCCCGGGAACGCGCGCTGTTTTTTCCTCCCACTATAGCTCGCTTTTGATCGGCGGGCTGGCTCGATGATCGATCGGCCGCGGTAAGAAAAGAGAGAGAGAGAGAGAGAGCTGGCTTAAAAAGTCCGGAATCCGAATCGCGTGCGGCCGGCGCCACGTATACTCCATTGAATCACGCGAGAGTCGCCCCCGCGCGCCGCCGAAACAATTATCCCCAGGGCGCTCGTGCGATCTTTCCTTTCTACCCGCCCGGCCTCCTATCTCTATCTTTTCCTTTCCGACTGCGCTCGCAAGCTTGGCTTGGCCTGGGTATAGCTTAGTGGTGCGAGTCTACTTTTCCTACTTCCGCGCACCGCGAGCGAATTGCTCGGGGTTCTGGCTTTCTTATTCGGCTTTTGTTTAGCGTTTAGCTTGTCTGCGCCGCAAGCTCGAGAGCTTTCGGCTTGATAGGTCAAGTTAATTATGCGATTTGAGGAGAGGTTTTGCAATGTTGGAGGGTTTTTTAATGGGATGGGGATTTTACGGTTGCGAGTTTCGAATAGGCTTTTTGGTGGAGCTTGTTCGTTTAACGCTCTGCGATTAGATTGCCTTTAATCTTTTTAAAGGATTTAATTTAATTTTTAAATCATGTACTCTGGCCGGAAAGTGCTAATTAAGAAGTAAAAGGCCAACGTGGAATTTTAACCGAAGAGAAATTGTAGAGATACAATTTAAATATTAAACGAGGTGAAGACTGGTTATTCTTATTCATTATTATTTCATCAAACAGTATTTAGTATAATCACATTTTTTTAAATTATTAAAAATTAAAACAAGCTGGTTTAAAGTTGCAACATTTTTATCGAATCACGTTCACATCTTAAAAAACGCAACATTTAAAGTTTTTCGATAAAGCGTTGAAAGTCTTGACTTGTCGAAAGAAACTTTTTAATAAATATTGAAGTATCAATGTCTTACTCGTATAGTACTTTTTCATTAAATGGAATTAAACGATTCAAATTAAACGATAGAATAATACCGTTAATTAAAAATTTACGGACGCTAAAAGTATTTATTATATGAAAAATATATTCAAAGGCTTTATTATTTTTTTTATAGAGAAAGCCATTAAAGCGTAAATAAAATTCACTCTTCAAAAACTAGGCCAAGTATACTCGAGCGGAACAAAAAGTATTTTTTATTCTCTAGAAAAAAAAAAGTTTAATTCCGGGAAATTTCATTCATAAAGATCGATTCAGCCGTGCTGAAGCTAAAATGAATAATTTCTCGAAAAAATATCCTCTCCTAAATAAACATTATCTCTACTCTAATAACCCTAGCGTTAAAATCTAAAAATGCCGCGAGGAGCCAGATGACGCAAAAGACGCGTGCAGCATCTTCGCCGCGAAATATTCCGAAAAACATAAAGCTTAGTGGTACTGTAAAATGAAAAAGTTTATTAGCAAAAAGCCTGCAAGCTTTCGTCTTCCAAGTAGAAATACGCTGCGGTATTAAGCGCGAGAGCTAAAAAAAAACAGAGCAGCATCCGCGCATACGCAACAGCAGCAGCAGGAGTAGGAACAGGAGCGGTGGTAGCGGCGGTCCAGCCTTGCTCGGGTTTAAATAAAAATTGTTGAAATTATGAGCCCCGCTGGCGCTGGCTGCACTCGCGAAATAAGCACTTCAATTAACGGGTAATCTTTCGCATTACTACCGCGCTAAAAAAGGAACGGGAGGCGCGAACAAGAGTTTTTTTCCGGCCGGTCGGCATGACAAGTAGCCCGGAAGCTTTTGCGAGAAAGAGCGCAGAGAAAGAAAGAGAGGGAGAGTCTGGGCTAACGAGGAATTGTAAAACTTTAATGAGATTATTTTCTCCCGCTACTCTTTCTCTCTCTCACTCGCGCAATTACACGTTCCCCTTTAGCTCGTACGCGTATTTACTATATTTCGCCGAGCGCGCGAATATCTGCCGGATTTTTTTTCCTCCAGCCGGCCAACTTGGCGTCACGATCGCCGCTTTAATATTTCTTGCGCTCTCGGGAGGAAGAAAGTCCCGGGCCTATTGCACACGAAACTTTAATGAAAGCACACCGGCAGGAGCCGTCCGCTCAAACTTCACAATTACTCTCCGTCTCTCTCTTGAGCGCAGCTGCTCTCCCGCTCGCCGCGCGATTTTTAATTTACAAACTTCAGCGTACGCTCGGCGATCCAGGCCGGAGGCCACGCCGAGAAAGAGCGAGTCGATTCGCGCTTTAAAAGAGACTAATGATCCTGAGTTAATATCCCGACGCGCGCGCGCGCGAAAGCCCGGGCTTTATGAATCCCAAGCGCGCAAGCGGACTTGCAACGCAGTTGCGTAAGTTGTTAAAGAACTAATTATTAATCAAGCCAGCTCGCTCTCTCTCGATAGAGGGCCGAAGTTTTAAATCGATCGGAGATCAAACAGCTCGGCTGTGGAGCTTTGCCAGTGTGTCTGTGTGTGTGTGTGCTCGTGCGTGTGCTTTCGTTCTCGGGATCGTTTATTTTTTACAGGCGCGTTAGCCTGTTTGTTCTGCCTCGGCAGTCACGTTAATTATTCAGCCTGTAATTTCAGTATTTGGCGGTAACGGGGAAACCAGAACGGCCTAGCGTAGAACGGCACGGCGGAGCCCATTTTCCAAATGATCGGTTGTACGCGGGAGCTGCCTTTCTTTTTTTCTCCGAAAACGATCGTTCGCGAAGCCTCCTTTCCTTTTTTTTTACCGTCTCTCCACGCTCATAAATGAGCCGGGGGCGAAAGACGCGAGCTCCACGTGTGACGACCTCGCCCCCAGGCTGAGCCGGCCGATATACGCGATTTCTCGGGATTCCTGAGGCCGCGCGCGGCTATTTTTTCCGTCTCCCGGGGCTTTCGAAAATGCTGGCTTGAATTACTTTTCGGAATGTCGAATGGGGCTTGGCTATTGCGAGGCTATGTCTTGGGGAGATATGGTGGCACGCTGCTTTTCCAGCTTTTGCTTTGAATTATTCTGTTTTATTGTTTTTGTTTATGTTTACTGGAGGTAACTAAGGTTTTTTAGTCTTTGTTTTTTGGGGGATTTAGAATTCGACCTAGTGTAATTCTTACATTGATTATAAGATACCGATACAATTTTAAATGTTTTTATATTGATATTCACTGTCAGACGTATTTAAAGCACTCTTTATAGTTTTCGAATAATTTGTTTCAAAATCATTTTTCTCTGTATTTTTTATAAACCAACTATAATCCAAACTATATAACGTTTTATAAAGATATTGTAATCTTAAATTTTTTCAGATTATGTTAAAGTATCAAACAGAATTAGTTTATTTTAATACTTTAAATCTTTAATAACAATTTTTCATCTATTCGTTATTATTTTTGTTAAAATTTACGTATTTTTTTTTATATTTTTGTAGTAACCAAACTGGTATAAAATATTATGTAAAAAACTTTTTTTTTAAATAGAAAACATTTTTTGTTTGTTCATTTGTACAAAGACAGTCAGTTTACAGCACTGCAGTTTCAAGTAGCGGTTACACCCAAGCTTAAACAGACTGACTTACGCGCACACACGACTCACGTCACAGTTTTGCCTTTTTTATTTCAGTCTTGCTTTTTCTACTTGCATTCTCTAACCATTCATTCTCTCTTTTTCTACTCTTTCTTTCGCTTTTCCCTTGTCTTTTTTCGGCCTTTTTTTCACTGCAAGCGGACAAATTGGCTGAAAGGACTTTGGCCCGTAAAACGCTGGATTGGAAAATTATTCGGGGGAGAAATGGTTTTTCGACAAAATCGCGTGCTTAGGAATATTGGAAGTATAGTTTATTGAAAATAAAGGGTTTCAATTTACGATTACGCAATTTCCCTTAGCGCTCTACGGAAAATTGTTTAATAATTTATGTTATGCCCGGCGTATATTATACATATTTCAATGGGGCCTACGCAAAGCGTGCAGCTGTTAATGGGTACTTTAAAATATTACCTTTTTATGAAATTTATTAAAATGTTATAACTTTTGTATGAGCTTTTACGAATTTATTATGCGATTTGTCATAATGTTACGTGTGTAAATATTTGGATTAAATTTTATTCAGTAAAAAAATCCAATAAAGGAATCGCGTATATA
>JAPYZB010003499.1:0-15563 GCA_030522745.1 Eupelmus kiefferi | reverse complement strand
AATTTGGTTCTAATTATCAATTCTTAATCCTAAAAACGGCAAATTGAAGCTTGTTTTTTGTACTTTGATTTCAGTTATTGAGAATTTATTGAGAATATTCGTAGGCAGAATTATTCGCATTTCAAGTAGGAACTATTTTTTCATATTTTTCTTAAAATAAAACTACAAACATTGATAACTCGAATTTTTCGAAGCGTTAGACCGTACGGCTCTGGCTTTCCTCATTTTTTGATACCTAAAAACATCCCAAAGTTTCATCAAGATCTGTGACCCTAAGGTCATACACTCTCCTGGTTAGCATTTTGAAAAATTAATTATTCTGATCTGGTGAACGGGAAGGAAAATATTTTATCACGATAATAATTATATCTAAAGGGTAATAAATATACAAATGTATAATAACAACATAATAATTAAAACGACAATATAATAATTACTTTTATATTAATTAAATTATGAGCATGAAAACAAATAAAAATTGTCAGAACAATAAGGGTAAAGATTTAGAATTCAACAAATTACAGAAAAATATATTTCAAATAATATATCAAAAAAATAATAAATAAGCAATTTCTCATAATTTTTAGTATCTTGTAAATTAGCTTTTCAGACATTTGTATTATAGAACATTTTTTTCAATTTTCACATTAAAAAAATTTACATTCTAAAAACGCTTATTTTTAAATCTTTCCTTCAAAAGACAGCTAAGTATAGCTGAATAGTTAAAGTAGACATATCCATATATACGAAGAGATGTGTGCGAAGGAAATATTTTCCGATCGAGTATTACAACATACCCGAGATTCTCTCGTCGAAGTTTAGAAATAATTAAATAAACGTAATACATAAGAGCATAAAATGTACTTTATACTCTTATTATTTGCATTATTAAGACAACATCGACTCTTAATTTATGTGCTTTATCTTTTGTTGATAATAATTAATTGTTGATAAGTATTTTCCAAGTTTTAAATGTTGACACGCAAAGACAATATTATACTATCTATTGTTCAAACTAACATTACAATTATTTTATTCAAAAATTAAGATGAAAATCTAGAAATGTGGCATAAAATTTTTTTCCCTAGATATATCTAAGGAGAAATTTTCGATTCCGTATTTTTTGTTTTTCACCTTCATTTTTTAATGAAATGATTTTAATCTTAATTTGAATTATACGTAGTAACATCGTTTTTGTGAGTCACCGATTAAAAATTTGAAAATATGTATTAACAAGTAATATTAACGATAATGCTAATATTAAATGATAATTTTTTTTAAATGATTTAATGAATGTTTGCAACTTAATTTTTGGGTTCCTGTATAATATTTTGTACAGATTACTGCCCCACTCTCTTACATTGTCAAAAACCTGAGATATGTATCAAATTTTTTTGCCCTAGAAAGACATTGCTAAAGTTCCAGAAAAATATCAGCAGGCAAAATGTTCACCTGTTTTCATTAGTTCATATATAATAAATCCTGTTTTAAATAGACTTTATTAATTTAGAAAATTACTTTAAATACGGCTAGATTTATTTTTGACTATTAAATTACGTTTATGATTAATGATGCGCAACTACAAACAATTTATGTATAATATATTTTAGTAAATATATACTATACGTACAATTTTTGAATAAATAACAAATTACTAGAATTGAAAAATAAAAAAACGGATTTCGCATTCTACTACACCAGTTATTTCGGTTCTTTAGATCAGATTGAATTTTAAAAAATTTGGGACGTGATCCAAAAGCTATGAAAATTTTTTTTCTGATCCGAATCAATGTCAAATATTACTTAATACAATATAGAAAGAAAAAAAATCATATTATTAGAATACTAGATAACATTTTATTTCGAAATTTAACAACTGACTTTATATAAATTACATACTGAAAAACCTATCTCAACAGAATCCTCAACAATTTTGAAATCAATAAATCGCAATTCGAATCTTTAAGCTACGCTTAAAAAGAGCGAAGCATCCAATTGAACTAGCGACAAAAAATCCTCGTCGCAGATTCAGCGCGTATCGCACGAACACGAGATAGCCGACAATCGCTCGTAAGCGAATCATAAAAGGCTAACTCACTTACCCGTTGGATTTTCACTTTCCTCGATTTTCCGCTTTGGATTTCTCGGCGTAGCGACTCTCTCTACCCTCTCTATTTGTCTCTCTATCCAATACTTCTTCACCATATCGCGCGTCCAGCTACATACACACGCTCGCCGTATGCGCGAACCTATAGGTATGGACAAAGCTCGAGTGAAACGACGATCGTCACCGCGCGCGGCGCGGGTCGTCCCGGAAATTATCTATCAGCCGCGTTAATATTGCTCCCAGCTGCAGATGCGACCGTGTACGCAACAGTTGTAGGAAGGGAAACGGCCGGCGGAATCAATGCAGATTGCTGCGATCGATTACAGGAATTATTATCGCTCACGGTGCGAAGAGAAGCTAGTCGCGTAGGCTGGACAAAAAAATGCTGTTCACAAATTCGCGGATAAAAAAAGTGGCTGCTGAGCGCTTGCTGTGTTATACGTGCGTTGAAACGAGCTGGTTGATGATACGGAAATTTGCACCTGCTCGTAGATTTTTTTGTTTCTAGCACGCTTTAGTTTTGCGGAAATTTGTTTTATGAGACAAATTACGATTCATTATTAGTTATGTTATCAAATTATTTATTTAAAACTTTTAAATTTTTATTGTTTTCTGAATGTTATTTTAATTTATTGAGTAGTGTGCATTTTTTTCGGTTACTGAATCTATTAAATTAACAGTCAAAAATTTGTCGATTTAATAAACATTTTCTATGAATTTCTAAACTGTCTGTAAAATGATGATGATGATATGATTTCATCTCTTGTTTGTTAGTGTATTCATTATAATACGTGAATGATGAAATTTGAATCATTAGCTAAATTAATCTAACATAGTATAATTCTGATTATTTAATTTTTTAACATACAAATAGTCAATAAATGTAAAATCTACATTGGAATATGAAATTGCATGCTATTCCACGTAACGCTTAAATACATTAGTTAATAATGAAATGTATTTTAGTGTCGTGACTAGTTAATATCAGAAAATTTAATCATTTTACTAAATTATCGCTTCATACTACATATGGTTTATTTCAATCCTCTATGTGTTTTAAAGTAGTTGACTTCATCAAAACATTATATTATAATTTAATAAATAAAAAAATGATATTTTTTAATTTAATTTTTCATATTATAAGATGAAGATTTTGTATTATAGACTCTTCGTGAAATAATTAATATGAAGATGCTTCATTTTATTTTGACTTCGATTTTGTGATTACATCAGCAATAACAACCAACCTAATTTCTGGGTACTTACTATTAGCGATTTACTGGTCTTATAAGTGTTCGATTGTAATTCGGTTGAATAATATACGTTAAGAGGCAGAAAATGTCTTGTATGTATATTTTAATAGAACAAGAACTATTTTCAAATTTATTTATGCGAAAAATATATATTTAAAGTAAATTAAAAGCTCTTTCAAATGTATTACAGAAAATTTCAATAATTAAAAACCGCTTTTAAATAAACGACATCAATCATTAAAATTCACTTTTTCTCCTGAACTTGCAAAACTGTTTTATTACAATAAAAATGATTAATCAAGTTAAGCCTTAATCTTTGAACTAAAGTTAACATAAACATACGCACAGACACATGCGCGTAGATTCACGCACTCAACATCCAACAAACATCTAATAATTGTGATTTCAAAAAACGATTACTCCAGTCTCACATTTCAGGTAACAAAAAATGATAAAATGAATACATAACGTACTAGTTTTCAAATATCTTAGAAATGTTTTCAATTTTAAAGACTGTTTCTCGAATATTATTTTTGGAGGTGAATTTTATGTATGCAATTTACCCTCAACAGTCCATATCATTCCATATAATATATAAAAATGTTACTTATTTTTTAATATTTCAAAACATATTGTAATATCGACAAAATTAATGCCGCATACTTTGAAGAACATTAAAGTACATTAAAAATTATGTGATATTACAAAATATCTATTTTTCGATTTTACCATTCACCAGAAAGATAACTAATTTCAATTCAATAGTTTTTACGTTATAATCCATATAATATTCGTTTAATCAATGCAATATTTACTTAAGTACTCAAACCAATAAAACGGGTACTATCGAAAAACTTATGACCAGTCGTAAGCACCCGAACAACGCAGCTTGCGTCTCATCTCACTCTAAAATTCCGTTCGACCAGCCCCATGTTTCACGAGCTACATCTCACCTACGTACCGCAAAACGAAAACAAACTCGTTTTCGCGGGAATAAAGTTGTTGGCCATTCGGTTGATTGATTGGCCCGCTAGGCAGCCCGTTTTTCTCCCTCTCCTCTGGCTCTCTCGTAAAAGCAAGCGGAAAGGAACGTCGCACTGCTACAAAGACTTCATGGATTAACCTCGTTTTCACACACGTTTTCGTTATCGGATCCGCTAAGAGGGACGTGAAAAAGTTCGAAAACGGGATGACGAATACGATCTGCCGGTTATTTTCCAACCCCATCTTGCTGCTTCCGTACTGCCGTTCCAATCCATCATCTCGAGGCGATGCCGTCCGTATTCGTAGCATTATCGGACCCTAAAAGTGCGCGCTCCCGCAAGAGATGAAATATACATTATGTGCGCGGTTGCCAGCTGCCTCGGGCTGCCCTTATGGAAACGCTCGTTGTATTGAGAGATGCCCAGGAATCAATGACCAGTTAACGGTGAGTTGTGGCTGAGTACTTGATGCTTATTGACTCCGGCTGGAAGTTTGTTGGATATGTGTTTGCGTTTTCGTTGCATTTCGATTTTTTGTTTGATCGACTGTATGTATATGGAAAGACTTGTAACTGAAAATATTCAATATTTTTTGCTTTCTCATTGTAGAAGCTTTATCATAGTAAGAAAAATGTTAATTGAAAAACATGTATAGAATAGTCATTTTCGTAATAAATTCATGAAGTTTCAGATCCACATGTTATCGCCATGTACAAACATCGGCGAAGCCGGTCTGAACAATCTTAAGTTCAGACACATGTTGTGAATAATATTTTATAATGTTAGTATGTGTAAAATTAAACTTTAAAAAATTTGAAAAAGATACAAAGTGCAAATTTATAGATATTAAAATATAAATATGTTTTAAAATTTTTAAGAAAAAATCTCTTAAAATAAGTATATCTGTAAAAATTATCAAATATCGATTTAAGAATGTCATAAAATCATTAAATAAATGTCAAGTATATAATATATTTTTGTCAAATTACTGTAACAACTTTTTTTCAATGAATTCAATAATCATTGGTGGTTTAGATTACTTGACTTTTTTTCACTATAATATTATTTGAATTTTTTCTTACTCCCTAACAACGCTAATACCTATCAACTACATGTGATGAATGTAAACGGTTTTCGTAAATTTGTTAAATCGATTTCACAAAACGGATTGCTCTTAGAGAAAGATATCGCTTGAATCGTTACGTATACTCTCCTATACGAATTTAATGTTGATATAAAATTATACGCGGCTGCATCGTTTCTTGGCTCTTTAGTATGTGATGCATTTTACTATGCATGACTTAAGTGCCTATCGTGAATACCACTTGATCTTAATATTTAGCTTTTCTTCCTTTACTTGACGTAAAATTGTAATGGCAAAAGATAGACACAATTTTTTACACATCGATCGTTTGTAGATTTAAAATGCGTATAAAACTGAAAATATAAAGAAAAAATATAACAAAATCCACTAAAAAATTATAATTATTAGCTTTCGCACAAAATTCTTTATTCACACGTAAAATACACAATAAACGCAAAATATCCACCTGTGTGCAAGCGCATATCCTAGGCAAATATTTTTAAAAAATCCGCCTCTACAAATCTCTCGCACAGCACAGGCAGCCCAAAATTATCGCGCTCTGATAATCAGCGTTAGGTCGGACATCCTCGCCCCGAGAAAGAGAATTGTTTATCCGACGCAGAGAGACACGCGCGATTTATCATAACTCTTGGAGCGACTGCACCGGCCGGGCCCCCGATAATCCGTTAGAACACAGCTCCGCAGCCGTATAATTCAAAATTATACCACGGCGCGGGCAACAAAACGCGCGGCCGGCTAACGCGAGTTAAACGCGCGCTCGCTCGCTCGCTCGCCGCTATAAACAGGCCGCACTCATAGATATGCGGTTACGATTTCAAGAGGCGTTTACTGTGACTCTAATTTGTCATAAATATTTATGCGCGAGCGCGCCGGTCATTATCGCGCCGGTAGCTAGCGCGGGCTTTATCGTTAGTCGCGTCTCGCTTATACAACGGGCTGAATTATATTCGCGCGGACCTTTGGTCTTGAGGTGCTGAGGAGGAGGATTTGTGAGGGGGTGATGAGGCTTTTGGATTTTGTTCCTTTGATTGGGATCGTTTTTGCTGTTTCATTGAAATTTGTGCTTTAATATTGTAATAATGGAAAATGTTGTATTAATTGTTAATGGGACTGGTATTTAGTGCGTTATTAATTTTACATTAAATCTTTTATGAAGTTGAACTATTTACAATCGTTTCGTATCATTAATTATTAAAATTATTGAAATATATGTGTATTATCCATTTTTGAAAAATATCCGTTATTAAAAGTGAAACTCTTTTTGTTATTAAGGATACGATAATTCATTATTTATGTTTCAATTCTCAGAAAATATCTTGTCGCCAAGTTGTTATTTCAATGCCGATAAACGATATATTTTCGAAACATTGGAAACTATGAATAATAAAAGGTCGATCCTCTTATACCTGATAATAAGAACGCTTTCCCATCTCCTGAATATTAATTGGGTGTTTAATTTATTTTATTGAATCTAATTCATCTTATTAATTAAATAAGATATATCGCAATAATTTTTCGATTCTATTATAAATCTTCGGATAATGACTTTTTTAATAAAAATAAAAATAGGTTTATCAATACCATGATTTACAGCAAAATATGTCACTTTGAAAGACGTTTTTAACAGATAAAAGTTCTTTTTAATATGAAAAACTAATTAATCTACTTTACAGTGAATTAGCGAGAAAATCTCTTGAACACCAAACATGAAATTTATTCAATAATATTACAATTAAATTAAAATTAAATGAATCAAATTAAATGTTTAAAAATTAAATTGAAATTAAATGAATATTGAAATCATATTAAGTTACTTTCAGAACCGCATCAATGCGTTACATTTTCAATTTTATTGCATTAATTAAAATTCGACAAATATCAAACATTCAATAATATTTCTTTCATACTCCCTTTCTATTTTCCGCAACTCTTACTAAAATTTCAATTCCAGCGAAGTTAATTCAGCATATCCACCGCGTTTTTTAAAATTATGAATAATGCAAAAAAATTTCAGAATATTCGGAGAAACATGGAAAAAGAGAGCGCGATATCGGCAAAAAAAAAAATAATAATAATAAAAAGCGCCCGAGCATTACACTCCCAGTAATTTCACTCTCCAGTGTCCCGTGAGAAAAATCTCGGTGCAGCGCCACAATGCCGACGGCGTCTCTTTTACTAGCGCGCATCGATAATAAAAGGCGCGCCATCGCGCGGCCACTTGAGATATCCCGACGGACGGGCCTAATCAAATTTCACGAAAATTACCCCGGCCGTGGATGATGGATGAGCGGATTTCAACTCGGCCCTCCCCCGCATTTTTTCCGGCTCCGTGCGCTTTTTTTCGGCGCCGAATATAGACTCGTCGAAACCCTCATCAACTCTTTCACCTGAGGGAGGGGAGAGCGACTCTCCGATAATAATTTCATCGCCTCGGTTTGAATAAGAAATGAGCGCGGCTCTCATACATCATGCGGTTGCGCGCGGCCCAGAGGCTGTATCGATTAATCACCCGCTCGGATGTGCACGCCTAAACATTTATGAAGTCATAATGACGGAATAGAATTCGTGGGGAGGAGAGCTTTTTTGCGGGGTTGGGGGGCTGGGAGAGATCAGGCGATGAAATTTTTTTTTCAAGAGGGATAAAGTTGGGGGTTTGCGGATATTTGATTGTTTGGCGGAAAAAATCTTAGTGCTTGGGAGTGGGAAAAATATAATACGTAATTTTTAAGTCAGACTATCAAAAATTTGTAATAAACGACGTTTTAACTTAGTTGATTAAGTGATTTAATTATTAAAATATACAAGGAATTGTAAATATCACTATTTTTTGATTAAAAGTTTCGTTAAATCCAGTGAATTTCGAGAAATAAAAATTGGATTTATATACATTTGAAAATAAAAATTAGTTTTAATAGGAATTCTATATTAACATTACTTGTTTTTATAATCTGAAATCTCCAATCTTTTTGAATTATCAAAAATCAAGCAATTAAAATTCTTTTCAATTACGCTAAAAGCCGAAGAAAACGAATGAAGATGATTAAATGATTAGAATAAATTAATTTTTTTAGAGTAAAATGCAATTACTTTGGTTTCTGAAATAATTTGAAAATCTTGCACTTTACTTCATTTAGTTAATTCAATTAATTACTATGTATTCCAAATGATGCATTTGATGAAAAGCTTATTTATCAATTATCAATGTTCGGTGAGCTAGTAGAAAAAGTGCGGTTTAGTCCGACAAAATCCACATCATTCTCATTTTCATTTGGCTTTGCAGATTTATAACTACTCTGAGTTCTAAAAGAAAATTATCCCATCAATCACATCCAAGATCTAACGAGTTTAATCCTCTTCACACCATCCGGTGTCACATCAAACGTCCTTTACTCTCCGCGCCCCCCATCAGCACTTAAAATCTCAAAACCGTCCACTTGAAAAAAGAAAAACGCGCGCGAGAATCCGGCCAATAAAATGGGCCACTTCCTCATCTCTCTTCCCTCGAAATTGTTTCTGATTCCAAAAGAATTTTGTCCTTTCAGTTCTCTCTCTCTCTCTCTTTCTCTCACCCTGCCTCTCTCCCTCTCGTAAAAAGGAGCGCAAACGCGCGAGTATCCCCCATTGTAGTCGGACGACAAATTTGTCGTCTCCTCGCGCTCGCGCGCTGTAATTCGAGAGAGAAAGCATTCCAGGGGTGACAAACGACCTGGCGACCCTCTCTTGCGTAATCTCGGAAAGAATCCCGCTTCCTCTTGCCTTCATCTCTCTCCGCCGCGGCCGAATCCAAATCCACTAGCTTCTTCCTGCGGGGCCAAAATCGCTCGTGTCGAGATCGACCCACAGGTGGTGTAAGTGTACATGAGGTATACTCCAGGCGCGGCGATATTTCCTGGCCGATTACACCTGGAAAAGTCGGCCGAAAATATCGATTCGCAGGCAGAGCTTCTCGGCGCGCCGGTACTGTGCATGTAGGTGTGTTCCCGGCTCCGCGCCACGTGTAATCAGATTAAGCAAGAGCAATGGCAACGCGGTTGCCGCGCTCGCGAGAGGGTTAATGCGGCGAGTGGCCCTGGGACTTGCTAGCCTCGCGCGCGGTGAGTTCTGCGCCTGTGTATGCATATGTATTTGTGCGTGAGGACGGCCGGCCGTAGATGGGCTGTGGTTAACTATTCTGAATGGCTGATGCCGATGGGAGGGCTGAATTTCGTTACGTATCTTCGGGCTGAAATCCCTAATGAGGTGGATGTGTGGTGGGATTGATGAAAAAAAAAAGATTTTTTCAGAGTTTTCAAATTGCTGGGAATGATGGCTTTGAGAAATTTAATAAAGATGGTTAGTGGAGTGAGAAAGAAGGACTTATTTAGTTGATATAATTTGAAAATTCGGCGAATAAATATGAAATTAACTGGTGAGAATGGTGTTTTGCTTCCAAATTTGTCGACCTTTAAGAAGAAAAATTTTATTTGAAAATAAGTAGACAACGTCTCGATCTCCGTGAACTATCCAATTTTATTTTCTCTGCTGACGTTTCGGATGTGTTGATGAACGTCCCTTTTCAAGGTTGTACATAAAAAATATTCAACAACATATTACAGATATGAAATACATCACAAGACAATTCAAATTATTGAATAATAACGATTTTAACAAACCTATTTACAGTTTTTAATTGTACTTATTGCCGACGTATTTTTCATACAATTTTAAACGTGAAAATTCATTTAAAAACACTAAAAAAATGTTAATTATGAGTAAATACGTTTTATAAATTTTAATTTTCATTATCATCATTTTCATTTTTCTTTTTATATTTTTTTAGATTTACTCTTAATTTATGGACAATGCTTCTTACCAGAATAATAAGCCGATGTTTTGCTTGGCTTTACATTATTTAGTCTTTTTTGTGTTTAGGTTAAACTTTAAATACTCCTGAGAATCTCTTTTCCCTCTTATTACCTTATATTGAAAAGTTTTACCTTAATTTATTAACTTTACGGATCCCGAATTTTGAATTTGATGTGCCACAGCTTGTTAGATTTAAGAGTTTCACTATTCATAATCAGTTTTTAAGTAAAAAATAATATAAAGTTTCTTTTGAAAAAAAAGGAAGTAAGTTTTCTCTACAATGCATATGTAAAGATATATAAGCGTATGCATGCATGTCTATAAGGTGACGGTAAGATCCGGATGAAGTCCAGACAAGAGTGAGACCACACTGAGCAAGAATCTCGCTTCGTGGTCATATTCCTTAAACCTTACGTGCGCCATTTTCACTTTACACAGAATACAAGATAACATAAAATCAGATTTTAATTCAACTTAATGCTAACGTGATCCCTTACGGAATATGACCCCCGTGAATACGCACTACTGGGGGTTCGCGCAAGTATAAATACACACACTGACGAGCCAGTGCGTGCGTGTGTAGACGCTGTTGTGAGCTTCCAAAGCCCACTTAAGCGCCCAAGACAAACGCACACGTCTATAAATCACGTCAGTATGAGTCCAGATCGGATTCGACGTAGAATGGCGCGCAAGATATTTTACTTCTTGTTCTAAAAGACTTAGCTTATAATATCTAGTTTATAGTCAACGGTAAATTTCGTTGTGTCAGAATATTAAGAAAAATTTTTAGAATATTATTAACTTATTTATTATAACGTCGTTATTTATGATTGAAAGAATACCATCAACAGAGCATTTATATAGTTTTACTGTATTTTTTAAAACTGATTCGGAACAATTTTTTTAAAATGTTTAATCATCTATTTCATAAAGTTACTACGTGCGCAATTTATATTTGTTGCTTGTATTTTCAAAAATACGTTTTTAATCCAAAGCCATAAATATATCAGCATTGAAATGAGGAATAAAAAGCGCGTTCAGAAGTCTGCAGATTATCTGAAATTAAAATGCGAATTGATGCCCACCGTCAAAAAGCGCAAAACCGATGACAGATATGCACACGTCAAAAATTATTGAATGCAGTCTCATTATTTCGAAAATATAAGCGTGAGCAATATATCTCTATATTTAAAAGATCGCACTTGCCAATGATGCAAAACGAATTTCTCAATGCTCACACCGGTATGAATGAAGTTTCATTAATTACCCTGTGGACTCGACGATTTTCAGGTACATGGAAAGAGTACGGTGTTATTATAAATTAATTTTTTTCGTATTAAATATCAGAATCCCAATAGGGACTAATAACTAAATCTTTGTTTTCGAAACTGTATCAGTTTAGTTTATTCAGTAAGTAATAGTTTCAATAAACTCAACAAGACTCTTATTGATAAATATTATTTTATTGACTGTTTCAAACATTATATAATTTTTATTTGTGTAACATTAATTGTTATCCCCAACTGAACTCAGCATAGTTAAATTGATTACACCCAGGGGTGGGCTAATTCAGTATTTAATTCTTTAAATACAGTATTTAAAATATTTTTTAAAATACAGTATTTTAAATACTTAAAGTAGAAAAACTGTATTTGAAATATTGTATTTAAAAAAAAGTAATTCAAATACTTTCACTGTAAATACTATATTTAAAAAGAAGTATTTTAAATACTTTTAAAATACTTTCGAAATTCAGTGCCAAAGTATAGAATTTTAAAACTCTATTTAGAATTTAATTGTTGACTTTATTTTTATAAATTCAAAGAATGATATTTTTTAAATTTAATAATATATTTTATACTATACTTTAAATACAGTATTTTAAATTCAGTATTTAAAAAAAAGTATTTCAAATACAAGTAATTGAAATACAGTATTTCAAACACAAGTAATTGAAATACAGTATTTCAAACACAAGTAATTGAAATACAGTATTTAAAATACTCGTATTTTAAATACATTAATACAACGAAAGTATTTAAAATACTTTATGCCCATCCCTGATTACACCCCTTCAAACATTCAACCCAATACTTACGTCAATACAAGAAACGATTTTTTTTAAAGGCCTCCCTTAAAGCCTCGGGCAAAGCGCACTCTTTCGCGTCACAACAATCAAATGCACGTAAAGCATCGGCTTTTACGAGCCATCGCCGTGCTCGTGTCGTTTCACTAGCATAATGCTGCCGGCGAGATCGCGCGTACAAGCCTTAATGTTCGAAAGCGGAAAGTTTCAGGTGTAAACGACAAGGCGGTTATACAGCTGGGTTTGATAATTGCAGGACGAAAATTGGCAGAGCGCATGGCTTTTTAATCGATTTGCAAATTAAAATTGATCGTTAAGGTGTATGGTGACTTCTTGGAAGTCACGACTAGCAGCTGTACTTTCTGGCTTTGATTGTCATTGCAAACGCATTGTGATTTTGTAATTGCTTTTTATTTTGATGCTGTGTATAATTCAATATATTTGGTGAATGGTTCGACTATTATTTTTTTTAACCGAGGTATGATTTTAGCAGTGATTTGTAAAATAAAAACTTATAGTTTTCAGTTTGCATAGAACTTTTACAATTTATTCAAGTAAAAAATTTCAGACATTTTATTTGCCATTACTTCTAGTGTTTTATGAGTAAATACTAGAAAGTACGTGCCTATATTAAATGATCTCACGAAAAAACTAATTACCAGATTTACTATGTTTCTTGAGTAAATTTACATAAAGATTAATGCGTTCGTTGCTCTATTTGCATTCTAAGATCTTCATTTTAAAAAAATGTGGGATTATTACTAAAGAGAAGTTTATTACAATTATAGTTTCAAACACTAATAAAATAATTTTATTAATTTGGAAGCTTTGTTTATATGAACATAACACTTAATCGCATTTATTATCAAATACTATTACAAATTATAAATATTCTTGCAACATCAAACTTTTAAATTAATTTTTTTTCTTGATACTTTAATTTAAATTAGCCGAAGACAAAGGAACTTAAGTAAAAGTAGAAAACATTTTACAATTTAAATGTGTTATTTACATACTTAAATTTTAATTTGAGCACTGCAAGATTCGAAGAGTACAAGGATCGTTCGTAGAAAATCAGCTTTAACTCATACGGATCTCATTTTCTTCATAATTACATTATTTAATACATAAATTTTAGTAATTGTTTAAAAATAATTTGGGTTAGATAATAGATATAAAACGCTAATCTTATTTCAAAAAGAAAAAATATTTTATATGCAAAGTTACTAAAACATATTTTAATTCAAAATGATTCCTTTACTGACTCACAAACAAAAAGAATCTTATATACTCCACACTTTGTAATTGGACTACGTTATTCAGCAATCATAACTGTAATAGTCTCTTAAAATTTTCACATCAAAACAGAGTAAAAAAACACTGTCTACTTAAAATAAATACGTGATCAAAAGAATGATCACTTTTTGTAATGTATATTTAAATAGAAATTGGAGTTGAATTTAAACTTCAACTGCACTTTCTGAATTTAGGTTATTATTTACTTGACATATTTATACTTTATCTACTCTTATAAAGTAATTAATATTATTATGCATTAAAGTAGTTAACAATTCTTAATCGATCTGTGATCATTTAAAAATCATTGTGAAATATTATAAATAATGAATCCCCATTTAAAAATCAAGCAAACTCTCAACTAGAATACACATAAGTATCGTCGGAATTCCAGCCGCGTAAAATAAAAAATTATTCGTACAAAGCCCAGCAGTACATGCAGCAGCACGTACGTAGCAAAAAAGAGCCGGCGCTTACACTCGCTCCGACTCTCCTCTCTACCCCTCCAAAAAAAGGAAAAGCACAAAAACCGGTCAAACCAAACAGATTTCGGGGAGGACGAATCATGCAAATCCGGAGCGTCGCATCTCGCATTCCGCGTCGATATTCTCCGCGCGCGGGCGCGTGATCGTCCTCTCTTTTTTCTGATCCGCGCGTGTACAGGGGCAAAAAACGCGGCCCCGATCGGCTTAAGGATCTCGAGTGCGCTTTCATCGCAAGCGTCATCCGCAATAACGAACAATCGCGTGGATTTGGAGGAGGATAGAGGGCGCTGTGTGCGCGAGCGTGCTTCGTTCTGCATATTTCAGGGGATAATGCGCGTTTGAAGTAGCTGCCTGAGGAGCTTGGGTAAACCGGATTGAGTGCCTTCGATGAAGATCGATTTTGATAAATCCGTTTAACCATTGCGTGTTTATTTTTTTCGGGCTTGCTTTGAAAATTTGTCTTTTGTGTTCTGATCAAGATGTACACTTAAGATGCGTAGAAACATAAACACTCTTTCTGTATATTTTTTTACATCGCGTGACGTTTACATTCTGAAAATATACAATGTATGTATAATTTTTTTATTAAACATATTCTTTTTATAAAATTTTGATAAGCGTATTATACATACAAGTTTTCTCGTTGTCTCTTGACTAAAACCATCATAGGATAAAACGATTTTAATAATACACAAAAATAACAAAAAAATATGGGGATAAACTACGTCATACACAAAGCACAAATTTATGAACCAATGAATCCTAATATTCAACAGTGAATAAAGCTATATAACTATATTATTATCTAATTTTAATGTTGGTATTACTTTATTTCTATTTCTAGTTTCAGTATTAGCCAGCATTTTTTATCAAATGAATGTTTTTCCTATCCGGTTATTATTTTCTTACATCATCTACGTGACTTTGTTTTTCTTTTTAATGGAGTCAGTGTAGTTTGCCTGAAAGTTAGACTTGTAATTCAATTTAAATCTCTCAACATTGCAGAATAAAATACCTTCAAAATCAAAATAACTCTTCTTATTCTACTGTAATGCCCGCTACACTACATCGCAAAAAAAAAGTAAATGGAAACTCCCGAACACAGCCCGAGAGAAAAAGACGAGCTCCCGTGAAACCCAACCACAAGTCGACTTTATTCAGAGCTAACTCCCCTGCATTATCTTTCCGACGAGCTTCCGATTATACACGTGGAGCCAGCAGCGTACGCAAAAAATTTGCACGCAACTCTCGCACACGAGGAATGCGCGTTCGAAAAATTCCATGCCAGTTTCCGCGCCCTCTTTTTTTACCCGCCGCGCGTGAAACTTCGTCGCGGCTGAAGTGCCACACGGGGACGCGTCGTTGAGGACGTTTTTGATTTTTTCTGTTTGTTTTTTTTTTTT
>JAPYZB010003498.1:0-10304 GCA_030522745.1 Eupelmus kiefferi | reverse complement strand
TACTTTGAAATAGTATAAAAATGTTTTTGATGAAATTTATAATTTCCAATAAAAAAGCAAATATATAAAAAGTCGGCCTACTTGCCCCGGTCTCCCCTAATGTATGTTACATTTATAAAGTAATGTTATATGATTATAAAAATGTTACCGTATTTTCAATTGAAAAAGTATATTGTGTCTACTTACCCCCCGGTCAGGGTAAATTGACACGAATTTTGGCCGTAAAACAAATATTTATAAAAATTAAAAAAAGCTTATTATAAAAATTTTGTACAAATCGCTACTTATTTGTCAAGTGAAGATCATTTGAATGGATATATTAGATACAGTGAAAAAATCAATACAGTATAAATTAGAACAGAAAGTCTGAAAATTGTGTCGACTTGCCCAGCTTTCCCCTATTTGACATTTAGATAATTATTAAAGTCTCCAATAATGAAGATTAAGAATAATTAATCTAAATTTAAGTTAATTTTAAGTTCTCTTATAATTTTAGTTACTTCTTCGAGTTTGTCGGATTTATAAATATTGATTTCAGATTTTTTTTCTATTGATTTTGGTTGCACAATTAATCATATTTTAATCTGTTTAATTTTTTTTCAACTTTACAAAAATCTTTATTCATCTCTATAGTAATCCCTTTTTTCTATGTACCGATCTCGCTTTTCTGTTTTGTTTCCTTACAATTGTCGTGTTTTCTATTCATAGCTGTATTATTTTTTATAATTCAGTTATAACACAGTTATCTTTTTGTATTAACAATAAATCATTCTATTCCATTCTAGATATATAATCTTTTTCAATTTTTCGCAATTAATTGACTTATTCGTTTCATATTATTTTTGTATTGTTTCTACTTGTCCAAAATTTACAAATAATTGATAATAATTATTAAACGAAATCATGAGTTTATAAACCTTTGCAGAAATGACGTTAGTTTTGACATAAAGATTGTCAATATAACTATCCCCCTGTCCATCTAATGCAGGCCTTTTTATTCATAGAAAATAGCGAAAATAAAATTTTCTTTATAAAAATGGAAACTTTCTTTTTTTTTGCTTTGTTTCAATATTTTCATTTTTATTTATGAAACTGAAAAGGTAAAACCTCGGAATTTCAGAAAATATGAATGTTAAAATTTCTAAAAATTGAAAATATGAAGGTCGGCGGAGAAAGTAGATCATTAATAGACGTTTAATTTGTATATGACCAATTTATGAGGATTAAAGTATAACATCATGATATTGGGCATGATATGCTTAAATGGAGCATATTTGGGACTTTAGGTCAATGTGATAAATTGGCGAGAGGCAGGTGCCCACACTTTTCATAAAAAAATAATCTATTAATTATTATTCTATTAATGATTTCATTTAACTATTTTTTAACTTTTTCAGAATTTTCTGATAGTGGTTGAGTTTTTTTTAATTTAATCGAAAATTTTTGAAACTGTTATCTGATATTTTTTCTTTGAATTGAGATTTCTTCGTAAATACCGAGACTTCTTCCGATATTTTTCGAGACGAGACGAAATATTCTTGAGAAATTTTTGGATATAAACATAAAAATTATACCTAAAAAAAAATCGATTTTCCAAATAAATTTTTAAACGATTCAGTAAATAATATTTTAAACTTGATTTCCCTTATTAATCTTCTTTTCATTGAAATTTAATGGTTCTTTCAGGTCTTTGATGTTCTTTAAAGGGAATAATAAAGCCCTTGTAGACGAAGAATTGAGCAGATTACAATCCCAAGTTAATAACGCAGTAAATCCCACGGAGAAACCAGGTATTCGTGATCTGTTTAAGGATCGGGCTACATTCAAAGGGATGATAATTGCATTTGGACTTTTAGGAGGTCAACAATTTAGTGGAATTTTCGCCATGGTAAATTTTTAAAACATTGTTTAAAACTTTGTTCTTTTATTAACTCTACTTACATGGAAAGTACCAGGAATGCAAGTCCTGGATCTTGCTGAAACATTTCTGGGGTCTTCCTTGTATGAAATAACAATACCCGTGTCTCAGTGTTTCATTGAATAGACTAATCAGAAATATCAGCAGGTTCAAATTTAAATAATTTTTTTGTTGCTCAAATTCAAACTAACAAAACTTTGGATCAAATTAATATTTGTTAATTCTGAAAAGGGCATATTTAATCTCTTTTATCTAGCCATATATTCTTTTTTGATATAAAGCTGATAGGAGGAAGCTATTTTTTCTTAAGATAATACTAAAATAATTGTCTATACCTATAATTATAAGATCTGCTTCATGTAACTCTGAAGTATGGGTCCTCCTTGTTTTACTTCTTGTTAATAGCATACTACTGATCTCAATCGGTAGTAATATATTTTAATTTAGAATTAATAATAGGAAGAGCTTTATCATCTTAATTATGAAAGACTTGGGTGAAACTAATAATAGTCCTATTCCTATATAATAAGTTTTTCTCAAAAGCGTTCTCCACCGCTCTTGATTTCCAGATAAGCTACGCCGAGACAATCTTCAAGATGTCGGGCTCGTCTTTATCTCCTGCCACTGCGACTATCATAATCGGCGGCATCCAGGTCTTCGGCTCATACCTGTCGACCCTGCTGATGGAGCGGGCCGGCCGACGTCTCCTCATCCTGATCTCGTGCGCCGGCATGTCCCTCTGTCACCTGGTCGTCGGGACTTTCTGCTACTTACAGAGCTCAGGACTCGACGTCAGCTCGATCTCCTGGCTGCCCGTGCTCGCGCTCTCGACCTACATGGTCAGCTATTGCCTGGGCATGGGCCCGGCACCGTTCGTCGTCACCTCGGAGATATTCCGCGTCGACGTGGCCAGCCTCGCCAACACCGTCTGTTACGTTTTCCTCTGGGGCGTTGCTTTCATCGTCATCAAGCTCTTCAGTCTGATGATCGAACTCATCGGCATCGCTAGCTGTTTCACGCTGCTCAGCTTCTTCTGCGCCGCTAGCTTCTTGTTCGCCTACTGCTTGGTGCCCGAGACGAAGGGACGCAAGCGCGAGGAGATCGTCGACGAGCTTGCAGGTGTCTGTAGGCAAGAAGTTTATTACGAGGAGAATCTCAAGGATGCTAACGGCAAGGATCTCATCGCCGTCGCGCAGGTCTGACATGATTAGAATCGATTTTTGTTGGATGTTCTATAAGGTAGCTCGCCTTTAACAAGGCAGCTTAGTTCCAAATACTAGACGATCGATTTTTAACAAAAATTCTTTAGCGTCATCTTACTATGTAGATTATAATGCAGCAGTTTACAAAGACATGATGCAATCTAGATCAAAATTGTACATATAAGTCTTGACAGGCTTTCTAAGCTTAGCCTGTCGACTAAAAAGAGTTTTCTTATTTGAACGAGATTTCACGAGAACTGATTTGTTGCGTGAAAGCAATGGATCAAGAATGTTAATGCGCTAGGTCTTTTTTGCTACTGTGATTAAATAGATGCTAATTCTTAAAGCAGTAACTTTGAAATTGGTTACATGATCTGAACATTTAGAGGCCAATTAGCGTATTGTAAACATTTTATATTTATGGTTCCATATTTAACTTCCATTTAAAGCTATTTTCGAAATTCTATAAATGTTACTCGCACGTAAATCTTCGATAGTATTATGTGTCTTTTATTATGTGTTTAACGGATGATAAGATTAATCAGACGTAGTAGATGAAATGTGATCTTGAGCATTAAGTTATACACACACAGATTTTTAATATTTTCTTATTTACGGTTGTCGACACTCAAGCGTCATAAGTAAAAAAATTTTTAAGTGATACAACCTTGAATTTAAATCAAACGTACGTTTTTTTAAAAACGAACTGTCAATTTCTTTCCTTAGTATCAATCATATGATGAAATGAAATATTTAAATCAAAACGTAAATATAAACTTCAATTTATTAAATTATTTATAAATACACGGTTAAATTAAATTATTTCTCTTTAGAAAAAGAAAAAAAGTTATAAACTAATCATAAAAACTCTAATTATAAATATTTACAAAGTTTAATTTAGAACACATATGCAGATAAGGTTCTGTTTTATCAAACAGAAGTCTACTTTGCAAAAAATAGTACACATAATTTCTTATACTATCCATATTTTGGACTAATCTGTAAATAATCTTGTACATATCTTATAAAAACCAAATGTAATAAAAAAATCTTTTTCTAGTTAATAAGTAAAATATCTCGACTACATTTTATACAAAACAATAAAGGTTTTTTTTTAATAAAATTAAGTGGATTCAAATAAATTTATACGCACTCTCAAATACGCGCACCTACGCTTGCATTATTTATGTCTCTTAATTTCAGCTTATTCGTTACTTTTCCATTTAATCGCATATTTTTTAAGCAAAATATACCAGAGATTTATAAAAATTCCAATAATTTAGATATGTTGAGTAAGTATGCAGTCATATTTCTTATACATTGTTACGTAGACTTATCTTTTGATACGTTTGAATGTAATAAATCTGCAGTAGATAATGAGTGTATATCAAATAGAGAATATGCTGATTGTTGACGAACAGAACAAAAGTGTTTGGCTCGAGTTTTATGCCTATTCTCAGATCGGACTGGCAACCTTCCCAATAACAAAAAAGTATTAAGTACATTAACAATATAAGTAATAAGTAAAATTAATAAAATTAATTACATTTTTATAAAATGCATGCTATTCTTAAAAAACGCTTTATTTCATCTATTTTTTGTCTTAAACATTTCTTTTTATTAATGGCAAATTTATTTACAGAGTTTCTTATTCACATGAGCTAGGTATTTAATAATGAAACTATTGGCTTCTCTGAGAAAAAATCTTACTAAAAACTATTTTAATATTATTTACAAACAATTAATTTGTATACACTTTTAATAAACAATTCAAATCAAAAGTATAAAATCCAATAGCCTTTATATTTAAAGTAAATACGAAGCGTTTTTCATAGCATTATAATATAACACTAAGTTTTAAATTCAATAGACCTTCGGCGATTTTTGTTATCTAGTTGTCACTAGATATTTATTTTATAGTAAATGTTTAAATCAATATCATGAACAATTTTCATTCTCATATCTAAAAACCATCTTGTTTCAAGCCTTAACATTCACAAAGCATTGTCAGTTTTTTCTCATAGAAGATCAAATAAACAATGCCAAGTTGCATTTCAATAGTCCTCAGAATCAACTCGCATTTTGCAGTTATATACAGAGATAACTTTCCAGCTATCTCACTTTTAAGAAACTAATCATCACCCATTCTTTTTCGCACATTCTTATTTCCAAACTTTCTCCTCTTAAAGGAAACTGTCGGACCTTCGTCATCGCTGTCACCGGTGGCAATATGAGTGATGGTCTTCTCCTCAAAAACTTTTTGTGGTAGTGGATCTTCGTAACTTACAGCCGGCACCGGGGCAGTCTCCTTGACTCGTGGTAATTGTAGATCTATTTTCGGCGTTTCGCTGCAGAGAAAGAGAGATACAAAGAGAAAGATTAAAAAGAAACTTGCAATGAAATGAAAAAAAAAGAAGAAAAAAATCGAACAAAGTAATTAATATTCTTACATTGTCTTGACGACTTGCCAGGAGCCGTAAGGTTGCGGCTTGTCAGGCACACTGTAATCTCTTCTGTAGGGTATTTTTTCCTCCTCAGAGTCTTCGGCCGCGTCCTCCGCGCTTTCGTCTTTGCTCTCGGCCTTCTTATTTTCGAGAAAACGCTGTCGAATCTCTTTAAGCTTCTCTCGTTCTGCATTCGCCCTTTGTTCTTCGCGAATTTCTGCTTTTTGCGGCTCTTCCTCTTCATCGATTTCTTTAAGGAATTCCTCTTGAAGCTCTTGCTCTTTGGCCTCCTCGGCCTGCTCTGCTAGAGACATAAAACCCTCTATTGGTGGTACCCAGCTCGTTTCTGAAAGTATATGCATAAGTATTTATTAGTTATTTTTAATTGTAATTCCTATTTTTAAATTTTTCAAAATTTTTTAATAAAGAAATTTTAAAGAGTTTCGAGCTCCAAAAATTAAACAAAGGCTGTACATAATCATATCTATTTTCATTTTATATAAACTTCAATCAAATAATTTATAATGGAAATAACTCTGATAAATTATTTTTAACTCATTGTTAGTGATGATAGTAAAAGTCAAAAAACATTATTTTTCTGTGCAGAGAATAAATCGATGCCTTACCATACTAACTTTATTCTACTTAATCTATAAGAATAAACTCAATATTTCATATAGAGTAAATGTGTTTTATTCACATTTGATGAATTGATGAATAATACAAAAAATGTTTTCTTGTTATTAATTCTCTTTCGGTAGTTTTAATCTAATCAATCATATTTGCAAAATTTTCACAATATTTATAACTATTTATTACATATACATATAAGCTTGAATGACGAACTGTTCTATTTTAGGCTGTTTTAAACTATAATTAACTTCTAAACGGAATTGTAAAACAACAACTACTTGAAACATGATTTACATATGAATGCAGTGAGAAATTTTAAGCAATTATAATGGTGCCAAAATTTACTTATATATATATCTTTCGCGAAATGTGAATATAGATATGTATATTCACGTACACAGAGAATAAGTTTTCTTTTATAAAAATGCACATAGGCAAAAAAAATATATGTATATTGTTTGATGTATACAATATTTATAAAATTTTGTAAGATCATTAAAGCTTAGTTTACAATTATGTTTTAAATAATTGTATTTTTCTATTGCGAATTCTTTGATGGAAAAATTAAATATAACTTATAAGCATTAAAAAGAACTTACCATTAGTTTCAACATTCCAATAATATGAGTGTCCTTGTGACTTAGCTTCGTACCAGGCTTTTCGAATCGGTGCGGTGCTCCCGCTTGCTTCATCTTTCGACTTTTTACCTTTACCCTTGCCTTTTCCGGATTTACCCTTACCATGAGAATCGTCGCCTTTAGCAGCTTCCTTATTGGCTTTGGCTTTACGGGCTTCTAAACGGGCTAATTTTTGCTGAGCGTATGGATCCAACGGATCGATATCAGCTGCTCCATACTGTGCAGAATATCAGTGAACATATTTCATATATTTATTCGTTCGAATCTTATAGGTATTTATTTTTATAAATTATAATTTAATGAATTATTGAAAGAAAAATATTTTGGATGGTACTTTTTTAGAATGATAAAAGATCGATATTATTTCGGGAAAATAAAAACATATTGCATTATATTTGAGATAGGAAAGTTAAAAAATAAATAAATTTAATTTTAAGTATATATCAATGTCGATTTTTTCAATGTACATACATATACTCTAAATTTTCTTGCTTCTTATTAAATGTGCCATAATTTTAAATTACTACATACTTTAATAAAAAATATATGAATAATACACATTTTTGAAGGACAATAAATTGAATAACACACATTTGTGTTAAAATTGAATACTACACAAAAATGAAATTTAATTTTGATTTATTTTTAATTTTGCACTAGCGTATTCATATTTTAATTAATTCACAATCAATTTTCTCTGAATATTATCGTTCTATTAATCTAGTTAAAGTATTATTAACATTTATATTTATTACTCTAAAGGCAAAATTCTCATTCCGCATAATTATAAACAATTTTTAATTCGATATTTCTAATGTCATATGGATTACACATTTGATAATTTATCATTCTGAAAAATACCCTCCATCTCTCCCTCTCAAATATTTCCACATTAATTATTTGATTTCCAATTAAATAATTTAATTTATAATGATTGAATTTTTATCAGGGTATTATTTTCGAAAATTTGCAAGTTTCATATACATTCATGATGAAAAATAATATTGATTAAACAACATGTATTCAAAATTGAAAATATCGTATTTTATATGATTTATGATGATTTTAATTGAGAGCATTTGATGATGTTACATTTAACGTATTGTATTAATTTATTCTATTTGGTACGTAATACACGAAAATAACTATTGTAAAATTAAAATAATTTTTACAATACATCAGACACGTTCTTATAGTTCTATCTTATCACCATAAACGCGAGTTTAATTTGTTTAGTGATCTTCTCTCCGTGTACTCAAATTTTGCCGAACCAGCACATAATGTTTCTTTTAGCACCGGCGCGTGATGAAAAAAAAATATATGTATTCATAGACGGCTAGGTAAAACAATCAAGGTAAAAGCTCTTACACTTTGAGAGTAACTGGATGGCTTGAACCTGGGATTGGCTTCTGGCGCAGCATACGGCGTGCGATTTGGATTGTCGGGCTGCTCCTAAAATCGAAAGACAAGCATAGATATATATATAGATACATATGACGGGAGGAGAATTGTTAGGGAGAGAAAACGAGGTAAAGGCAAAACATCAAATGCACATTCTCTGTATAGGTGCGCGGATATAGGGGCCGCGCAGAGGCAGGTAGCCGATGCGAGCAGATCGAGCCCCGATATAATCGATCGGTGCGCGCAGCCACTCACTTTGCTCTTCTCTTCCGTCTTGTTCCACTTTTCGTGTGCGATCTTATCGGCCGTCATGTCCCTGGTGTTGCTCTCGATGTCCTTGAGGTAAGCAGCCATCGCCGCCTGTGAAAAGAAAAAAGAAAAAAAACTGAAGAAGCGAGCCAGAGCCGTATATAATCGCGTCGCTCTCACGACGAATTTGCCACCCCTCCTCCCGCCCCCCCCCCTTTTTCGCGCCATTCTGCAAAGTCTAGTGCAGCGCAAAGCTCTCGCTCGATCGACTCTCGCTTTTTTCTTCCTCGCGGCTTTGTGCGAAAAATGAAAAGCGAGAGAAGAGCCGCGCGCTCGAGTGGATTCTTTGCAAGCTCGGCCGAGGCGGGGGTGGAGGGCAAATCGGCGACCTCTAGGAGCGAGGATTCGGCCGCGCATAGTCGTGGCGAGAGGCTCACCTTCTCCATCTGATCAAGGTCATTCTCGAACTTCTTCTGCTGCTTGGCCTGCTTGGCGCTGTTTCTGTGGATCTCCTTCAGCCGCTTGCTCACGTTCTCCTTGTGCTTGCGCCCGTTCTCGTGGAACTCGACGCTCGGCTTGTTGTCCGCGATCCAGCACTTGCAGAAGTCGCAAAACTTGCGCGCCTGCGATTTCCAGTAGTCCGCCCTGCAACGGAAATAGAGCGAGAGCCTCGAGATTTATTTTAATCAAAGCTGGGGAGAAAGATGGGTTTTGATAAATTTTCAAACTTTAATTAAAAACATGTTTTCGCTTTCTTTATTCGTAAGCTCGATTATTTTAGTTTATTTTACGTAACTAATTCAAAGGGAATTCATGCGAAAAATTTAAAGGTGCATTTTTAATCTACGAGCCTTTGAAATTATATATAAGCTGTGTAGACACACTGAATAATAGGTCTGACCAATATCGCCCTTCAACTACTTAAACATAGAGAATCATACTTTATTGTATCACTTGAACGCTTGCACGCTTAAAGCTGCAATATTTTAGGCTCATACCATACGTTCAAATCAATAACAAAAATTAAAAATAAAATATATTTTGATATGTATTGTATGTATGCATGCATGTATGCGTGCGTACATATGTATAAAATATGGTATGTTAATTTCTTTTATTTTTCCTAATTTAAAATCATGTAATATATATGTATTATAAAAAATTAATTGAACATGTTTAACATAATAATAAGATTTTGTAAACTAAAATAGTAAACCTAATCAGTAAATTTATGTTATTTGTAAAAAGTAAAAATACCATGATTAAATTTCAATCAGGTCGCAATACCACACCCTAAGAAAAAAATGCTTAATCAGAGGATGGTTTCAAACAAAAAATCACAATGTCATTGTCGATTTTCATAGTCTAGAATTGAGTCTTGCCCTATAATAATCAGAAAACGCTGAATACGCAGTAAACTGCTTGGCTATTAACGAAATCGTAAAAATCTCCGGCCAAGTATGCGGGAAAGCTGATCCATTAAGTCAGGCTCATCCGTTTATTTGCTGTTTTATGGTATAGTGCAAAAAATAGTTAATCAATTAGTATTTCACGTTTATTACCATATTAAAATTGTTAATAATTTTCAATTCAATATCTATAAATGATCCGGATCTTTGTTAATTTTGTAAATATAAAATGATTATTAACAAGTTTAAAGGCCCTCGTTCGTGAGGTACGAAGAGAAAACTCTGCAGGCATGCATGCAAATGTATACGTGACTGTGATAGCCTGCAATTTACATAAAACGTTTTTCTATTTATACTGTAGATATACGCAGAAATTAACATATAAAATGCATTCAAATCAGTTAATTAGT
>JAPYZB010003497.1:0-10307 GCA_030522745.1 Eupelmus kiefferi | reverse complement strand
GCCGAGCTGGCCCGTTAAACTTTGGGGCGCGAGGAAGTGAGAAAAAACTGAGCGGTGATGAAATTGCAGCGAGCCGAGCGCGAAAGACGCGCGAGAGAGATTATGCGCTGGCTCGTGCGCTGCCGCTGTTTTCCAGGGATATGAGCTTGTGCTTTGAGAATCAGTTGAGAGCTGATGCGTCCTGGTAGTGCGCTCTGCTGTGTGAATGTCGTGGGCGCAGATGTGTTTCGAACGATTGCGTTTGCCTTTTTTTGGATTTTTGAGGGTGGTTTGACTTTTGTTTGAGAATTAATGAGAGTTGTTTTTTTTATTGTTGGTGGCGTGAATTATTTTTTATGATACCGAGAAAAATTAGATAAGATTGAGCGGAATTTTGGAAATGTAATGGCTATTTGTTTAAGTAGAACAGTGTCGAGTTTAGCAAGACACATCGATTTAATATTTATTCTATTGCATTTATTATTTAATAGATTTGTTTTCACTTTCTCTAACTCACTAAAATAAATAACATTTATACAATTTATTCACAACCACATGATCAATGAACAACCTGATTTACAACATTTTAATCGATCGCCACTTTTGTTTACGTTTAAGCATTCACATTCATGCATCCACGCGACCGTAGAAATTCAATGGCGCGTCTCTGCATTAATAATAATTAAAACATAAATCAGACTTTTCGGAAAAGTACATATACCTAGCGCCTCCGGCCACCCCGCGCGCGCGCTCCGACTGGAAAACAGAATTATAAATCACCCGCCGCGGATTCGGGAAGTGCGCCTGGATAAGTATCGCAGCGCCCCACCACGTCCCCTGATAAACGACGATAATTTCAGCAGCCGAGCCACGCGAAATTGGAAATTTTTCGAAGAAAAGCAGCAGGGGCCGCCGAAAATCAAGGATACGCCAAAGTCGAGAGGTGAATTTATACAGCATTAGGAGCTCGGCGAGTATCTGTACGCCTAACCACCGTCGCCGATGTAAACTTCCCGGGGCTCTCTCGTGTGCGTGTTGCTTAATCGACGAGGCTATAATGCACCCTCGATATTCTCGGCTCGTAGTCTCGAGATCTCTCACCCCGCCGCCTACGTGCTCTGCTCCTCTTGCCCCGAGGAGGAGAGAAGATGCAAGCCGAGAGCGAAGAATGGGACGCGCGCGCGCGCACATTCATAGGAGAAGATACAATCGACCGGTGGAAGAGATAGCTGTGTGTGTATGTATGTGTGTATATGTGTATGCATGTGTCTGACTGTGTGCAAGGAGATAGATAGATGGTCCGAGATAGTCACGACTGGTAGGGTTTGTAGAAAGGATGCGAGAGAGAGAGGGAATAGAGAGGGAAGGGGAAGGAAGAATATAATGGGCACTTTGTATGCATACGTTTTTTTAATCTGAAAAATTTTTTGAAATTTACTTTTAAGATTGGACCATTTTTGCTAGCAATTTTTGGGGAAACCGCTTTTATTTAAATAAGAAAGTCGATTTCGGTATGGACGCACGAACTGTTTCGCATGCAGGACTGAACGGGAAAAAATTATTAGAGATAAAGATTTAGATATGAAATTCACTTATTTTATAGATTAACTATAGCTTCGCATTCGATATTCCAATTATAAAACGTATTTTAAATTTTATCATGGCAATTCCTCAGCTAATAATTACTGCCCGGAACAAAAAAATAGACGCCGAAAGCTAACGAAATTAAAGACAGATCCTCCCCGAATAACCCGTAATAATTAAAGACTCATCCTCCCTCGCGCCCGAGCAATTCAAGCTCCCGGCCGGTTTCTCAAAATAATTCGTCGCTTGCATTATTCAGTCCAAGTGCGCAAAGTTCGAATGAATTTAAACTTTCAGCCGCGCAGGCAGCTTCAGCCGTCCTCCGCTCCTACCCTATACCTATGTATAATAATAGAGCAGCCCTGCCAGACGGACGACGCCGGAGAAGGGCCCAGCCCGGAGAGTCAGACTGCAACTTTAATCTTCGGGCCCGGCTCGCGGTTACACCGCGGCTTAATATTGGCCCCCCGGTAGGCGCGAGCTCGCGCTAAATTGCGTCGAATATTAATAACCGGGGGCCGGATCCACGCGTGCGCCGGTTATTAATTAAACTCCGAAGCAGAGGGCTCATCATGATGAAGCCGCGTCGGGGATGCCTCGGAGATTTTTGGTTACGCTCTTGGCGCGTTGGGTATATGGGTGGATTAATCGGTGAGCTGTATGGCGAAAACGATCCGGTTGATGTGGTGTTGGTTTGGTGTGGATTGTATGTGGATTGAAGGTTTAGGATCGGTGAAGGGATAAAGTGAATGGTTTATGTGAGGTCGGTAAGTCGGAGGTCATGTATATTAAGATAGTGAATATTGATTTTCGGTTCTCAGGTAATGCATATTTAAGAGGATTTTGAGCAAATTATTGAGGAGATCCGTTTGAAATTTGACCAAATGTAACATTTAAGGTAATATTATCCAAAATCGATACAGTATAGAGTTAGTTTGCAAGTAAGAGCATTATTACCGAAATAATTTATTTGAGAATATCTCGTTTCAGCGAATTTTCATATAAACGTTAAGTATAAATAATCTCGTGTACAAATAGTATTTTATTTTGATATTAAATGTATCAATCTTCAATGAACTAAGATGTTAATTTTGTTATAAAAAATTATTTCAGTTTCTTTTTTATTTCCTATTTACAAATAGCCGTCTTTTCTCTAGTAGTTTTATTATGAATTCCGCTTTAATTACCGCGAAGGCGACATAAGAAAAGCATAACCATAATTTTTAAAAGCTCTTTTTTCCCTGAAAAGCTCGGCTTCTCACCCAGACAAAAACGTCACGCTCAGCTAGAAAGAATCCGAGCGAATGCATTTTACAGCCCGGCTAATTCATTCCGTTTTAAAAAATTCCATCTTCAACTTAAGAAAACCAACCACAAAAAAGCCTCCGTTATACGAAATAAAATTTTAACACCCTCCCAACCCTCGCCTGTCAAAGCTCGTACTCGCTTTTCTAAATCCACCTCTTCCCACGTCGTCATCAAACTCAAACTGCGCGGCGTAATTTAAGTGGCTAGAAAATCGGCGGTCGAATTATACAACCGCGCGTCGGCGGCGGCGGCCTGAAATCCACGTGCGCGCTAATGAAATAGTCGACTGGCGGAAAATTTTAGGGTTGTTCCCGACAATGAGATAATGGATACCTTTGTCTTATAACCCGAGCCGTAAAGGATAGAGTCGTCGCTGTCGAGATATATGCTCCCTCGCGAGGCACGCGCACATTTCATTCGCGCGGGTGCGGCGCATAAGTGAGAAGTTAACTCTCGAGACTGAACTTTATTGTTCTTGGAGAGAGGAGAAGAGAAAGAGAGAGGGAACGTGAGTTTCCGTTGAAAGGCGCGAGGAGGAGGCTTGAAAAAACTTCGCGCGATGAGAGAAAGCTCGCGTTTTAAATTTATACACGCTTTTCTTATACGCGCTTCTTGACGCGTGGAGGGTGCGGCTGGTATATGGAAAAGCGGTTCTGAATTTGCGATGTGCCTCTGCTAGGCTCGTAAAGCGCCGGGAACGATGAAAAAGAAAGGCGGAGCCGGCTAGCAGAGCTTGAGAGGTAGATTTTGAGATAATGCTTTAAAAACAGTTTATTTAAATTACTTTGAGAGTGCTTTTGAATTAAAGGAGGAATGTATTCAATTTAGAGAGTTTTATATTTTTAATAATTCGGTTTCTAAACGAGCTGAGAGAATCCATTGTGTATTGTAAATATAATTTTTTTTTAAATATGCGCTTAAGGGCAAGTATAATACTTATCGGAGAAAAATTAGCATACACGTTTTTTTTCACAGGGTAATAGAGCAATTTTGCACTCGAAGTAATTTTGTGCGGCTCACTTATCGTGAAGCGTAAAAGTTGTTACAAGACGTTGATAGAGTAGATTCAGGGTATTTAACGTATCAAACTTTGAACAAAGTTTTGAACGAATACGCTGTTTAATATAGTGGGAATTTCTCATTTTACAGAAAACGAAAAAAGTGTAAATGTAAGGACTTTTCGGATTATAATCATGATAAAAAAATATAAATTATTTATTTTAATTTATAGCTAGAAAAAATTAAACATATTATTCCATTTTCAAAACAAGAAAAAAATATAAATATACCTACGTCTTCATAAAAAATTTATATGGTTTCCGTGTACCTTTAATGACCTGCAAATAAATTATGAGGGCATTAAACTCAGTAATTTATGTCAGTGAAGTAGCATATTCAAGTAGATAATTATAAACCTTATGAAATATTCGTTTTTAAAGAAATGAATAAATTTCTTCAAAAGAAATACAAAATAATCAACACCATCCCATATAAAAACAATATTTACATTACAAGAATCCTACTTTTTCCTTCATAACTTAGCTTCATTTCAGAGCGCGCAGCAACGACCACGTTCCACCCTCCAAGGAATAAAACATCAGACTACAGAGCTCCCTCTCTCAGCCGAAATCCCCCAAAATTCTCCAATTCGAAATCCAGCTGCATCCCAACCAAACGCACCAAAAGCTCTCTCCTCCCTCTCAACGCCAGCGAAACGCGTATTTCCGCTCCCGAAAAAAGCAGCCCTCCAGCTATCTTCAGGCTGCAAAAAAAGCGCCTCCGCCTCTCCGCAACACACAGCGCTCCACGAGGCGCGCATATATCCCCCCCAGAATTTTCCGGCAGCGCGCGATAGCTCCATAATTCATCATCAACGTCTCGTTGACGCGCTCGCTCGCAGCTCGCGCCAACTTTTCGGGGGACTCCTACGGGGATCGCCTTGATGGTGTAACGAGCCTGTAATAATTATGATATTCCGGCGGCGGGGACTGCCGCCGCCGGCTACATCTCTCGCAGAGAGAGAGAGAGAGAGAGAGGCAGAGTGAGAGAGTGAGAGAGAGAGAGAAAGCGACCCCCCCCAAGGGGGAGGGCTGGGGCGCGGTCGTGTTTGCTCTATCGACCGCCGAGAATCCACGAGGCTTACCGAGCTCCGCCGAGCGAGTCGGCTGCCGCCGCCGGAGCGCGCACGCATTGACTTATTCCCGCGCGCGCGGAAGGATTCTGCGAGATTCCTTTTTTTTTTTATTCGAGAGAGAGGAAAGGGGAGGTTGTTTTTTGCGGGCACGTGGGAGTGAGGATGATCTTGCTGTCTTAATTTGGATTTGGGATGGGTTGGTTGGGATGAAGATTTCCGTGTGTGGCGGAGGTAATTTTGGAGTGTCAGAAGTTTGCTTTGACTATGAATGTTGGGTTTGAAAATATTTATGTAACGGTAGAGTATTGCTAAGCTAATATAGGAAAATGAGGCGGGTGGAGAGAATTAGTGGTAATTATTTTAAATTTGAGACGTATGTATTCATTGTTTAAGTGATTGAAGTAGCTATTATTGAACTTCTTTTTTTAAGATAAATGAAGATTAGTTGGAATTTTATATTTTTTTATAAGTAGTAATATCTGAATTAGAGTAGGCGATTGAAAAAATTTCAAAACATTGAAAGGTAATTTTATTTATAATAAAAGAGTCATCGCGATAAAAATAACTATTAACTGCTAAGACATAAAATGAGGAATACCTATTTATTCCCTTCTTAATGAAATTCTCTTTATAATTTTAATTAAAATCGTTTTTATTTAAGGCAATAAAGAGATTTTAATGACTTAATAACTTTTAATTTTAATTAAAGCATTACTTTTTTTATAATACATCAGGTTTAATGTAAGTGACTTTAATACTTTAATTATAAAATTATTGGAATACTCAATTTTAATTAAAACTATGTCTTTAATCAATATTTTACATAAAATTAAATTTTTAAACATTTGTAAATTATGAGTATATCTACTTATAAGGCTTAGAGTATTAGTTACTCATATGCACTAAACCTAGAAAGGAAACTAGACTACCGAAATAAAAGATAAAACAAACCTCGTAAAACTCCTAAGAAAATGTAGCTCTAGTAGACGTACATCATTAACGTACAAAGTTTTAGCTCAAAAGATTTACACCTTCCATAAAAAAACTTACAAGAAACAACTTTCGAAGAACCGAAAAAGCTCTATAAAAAGAGAACATATTGACCATTTTAAAAAATACCTTTAGAACCATCAGAGTAAAAACGTTTAAATGAAAGTAAACTTATAGATAAACTTTCAAGTCGTTAGAGTAAAATCGTTTAAATAAAAGTAAACATATAGATAAACTTTCAAGTCTTTAACTCTAGTTACCAATCATTTATATTTTATTTTAATCAGAGAAAAATATTTTAAGTAAGTTTTTAGTTAGTTTATGGTATACGTGTAAAATGAATTAAATTTATGAATAAGTTATTTTATTTAATCGAAAGCATGTTCAATTTTTCAAAAACTTTAATTACAGTAACCTACATGAAAAACCGATATCCTATTCCCGAGTGCAAACTTTCATTCACCATTCCATTCCAACTCTAAGAAAATCAAAACACTATATACATACATATACCCCAGCGCCATATCCCTGTGCTTATTTCAGTCTCTCATGCACTATTATTTTTCCTTCATTTCCCTATATGCCATACATCCTGCCTCCAGCCTCTTTATTTTTCTCCCTTGCGATCACCTATCTATTTCTCTCTGCATATTCTTCCCATACATACATGCGTACCGCTCGCTCCATCCTACGCTGTACTTTTTTTTCTCCTCCAACCGCCTTTGCACTCTCAACTACACTCTTTTTCGTATCTCCCCCAGCTATACTAGTTTAGCGACGAGCAGAAGAAGAGAGAATTTTCCTTTTATTTTCCACGCCCCGCGGAGTTTTCCTTTTTCTCTCGCGCGCTGTGGTGAAAATTCGCCTCTATCGGTCAGCCTCCTCCCGCGCGGAGCAAGAAAGAGAGGAAAACGACGATAGAGATTCGAGACTGAGAAAATTGGATGTACAGAGGGAAAAAACGAGCTAGAGGAATAAAAGAAAACGTAGGAAAAGCGAGTCTCTACTTTTCGGCTTTGCAAGAAGACCGCTCGCTTATTTAAAGATCGATATTTTCATAAGCGAGATACACCTGTACGCGAAAGGCACAGCGGAAAAGAGCCTTTCGTGATTTAAGGTTACAATTCCATACCGCGGGACATAAATATTTTCTTCTTTAAGCCGCTGCCACGCCGTCGGAATACATATTTTCATTGCTCCGCGGCGCTGCCCTCCTTTTTTTTCGTGATTTTATTCCTGTTATTTCTTATAGAGAAATTCGCGCGAGCCAGCCAAATGTCTCGACTGAGATATATTGATATTCTTATTGAATAAGGTGTACCCGTGAGTTATTGTATTTTGGAGAGGGCATTAGTACGGATATCAGGCTGGTTATGATAGAGTAAGGGATATTGGACGTGTTGAATGACAATTTTTCTTATGATTTTTGCCATGATGAGATTTTGTGAAACGTTTCCCGGTGAATAACTTTATTGACGGGATATTATCGATATAAATTTTCAATGAATGAAATAACACTGTCAAATTAATTAGACAATTTTAAAATTTTTCCACGTAGAAAGAGAAAGAGAGTATTATTCCGAAGATATTAACATCCTCCTTTTCTCGTTTAGCCTAATGTAAATTTTTTAATTGTTATAAAATTTACTTAATCAGTAAAAATTAAGTTTGGCATTTCAATAAGAGAATGAAAACATAGATTTCTTTAAATATATCATAATGTTAATTTCTTCTCTATTCGGTAAAAACTCATATTCCTCATCATTACAAAATAAACAGATGCACAAGTTTAATTTCCACAAAAATTATCAAAAAAAAAAAATATAATTTTCATCCCTAAATTTGCTCCATAAAGCACCGCCACTTAAAAAAAACGCTCGCACCGGCATTTGGATATAGGTCGTCTCGCAAAAGCGGCTAAAACTCCCTCAAGAAACGTGCGTATACCCGTTGGATCCATGCAAATGAAGTTTACAACATCTGACCCTCCTCTCCCCTCTTCCGAGCGTCTCACTTAGCGTTTACCAGGCGCTCGTCGCATAATTAAATACAACGCTACGACACAACATAATATTGCACTTATCGCGAGATTACACCCCTCGCTCTAATTACACTTTTCTGAGCCGTTCTTCCCTCGCGCAGAACGGAAGGGCTAAAAGAAAGGATGAGGCTCGAGCAGTCGCCTGGATAAATTTATAAATGTCACTGGAGGTCGAGGTTACTTTCGTAGTGGGTTTGGATGTCTTAGTGGGTATGAAAAAATTGCGAGGACTTTAGCTTTTCTTCTGTTGTTAGCTTTCTAGATAAGGACTATTCAGAAAACAATTTTATAGAGGGTATTAAAAGTCCAATAAAATTTAGTTGTTAGAATGTTTTTTTAAAATTTTTTCTTCAAGATGCAATGGGATGTAATATTTCACGAGGTAATGGCACTTACATTCAAATATCAATTTGCATAAGAATCTGTTTTAGAAAGTTATTTTATATACCATGCAGCACTATAAATCTTACGAAGCAATTGTATGAAACGTCCCGCTGCTCTTTGCGAAGATAAATGCATCACACGTCTATCTTCGCGGTGTCTACCTTAACAATACCCATGGTCCAATTTCATATTTTACATTTATTTCGATTTCAATTTTGATATTCTTGTTCAATAATTTAGCATTCTTCCTAGTAGAAGCTTAACGCAAAATTTTGTAAAATTAACGGTAAATTAGCTAGATTACCGTTAAGCTTCTACCAGGGCTAATCAGATAGCCAATCGAAGAACTAATCTGACTTAATCATACAACGGCCTATCTACAATATCGAACACTGTTTTCTTATCACTGACTTTTCAAACCGCACACCCAATCCTGTCTCCAAAACCACCCCTATTAAAATATCCCCTCATCCAAAACACATCTCCCGAACAACTTCAACATTCATGCCTTGATCCAGGAATGCCAGATTCGTAACTCGAGTCACATAACTCTCCCCGGGCTGGCGATAAGACAAGAGCCCGGTATCACCGCGATAAAAGTTGCATGCACCCTCTCTCTCCTAGCTATAGACGGCTCTCCTCGATCTCCTGAGCAGCGAGCGCAGCGAGAATCCCAAGTGCGCTAGATGCTTGTCGTCGCGCGCGGGCGGCGCGGGTATAGGCACTATACACGAAAGCGGCCAAGTGCCGCGCGCTCGATGTTTAGCCGCGTAATTGGGTTGTTTGCCGAGACTCGCGTCTCTCAGGCCGCTTAAGAGGTTAGGTTAATTATTCCAAGACCTCGACGCGCGACGCAATTCCGAACTTTCTGAGTGCTGAGAGAGAGAGAGAGAGGTCACCGGGTCTGAAGCTCGCGCTCTCTGCCCTCTCGCTCTCCTCTCGAAGGACAAATTGGAATGATGGTGGCTTTAAGGGGGAGGGATGCTGCGTGCTTTTCCACTTTAAGAATTTCCCTCGCACGCGAGCGCCGGGGCTATCAAACTTTTTTCAACGCCAATTAATTTGTCAGACCTCTCTCTCTCCGGGCGCGCTACTTTCTTTTAATTAAATTTATTGAGCCGATTCTTTTTACTTTCCGCGGACGGCCAGTAACGTCTTGCCGGCGTATTATTTGTCGGAGGGAAGGGTATTTATTTGACTTAGCCGGGGGATCGGCTCCTCCTTTTTTTTTGTCGCCGCTCTCCGATTGATCGCGGTGGGTTCGTTATTCTCATGATTTGCGGGGCTCGTGCTTTTTGCTCCGCTCGTTATTGGACTTTATAGGGTTCGTACGAATGTAAAGAGGAGTTCGATGAAAACTTGGTTTGAGTAATTAGGGAAAATTAAATAGATAAGAGTGAAATTGCTTACAGCGCATGGGGCTGCGTGCGGAGAAATTATCTCAATTAAGTTCACGGGCTCTTTCTTTGGCAAAGTTAACTGGAGTAGGTACTACGAATCAAGCAATTAAAAGTCAACTATCTTAATTGACGTGAATGTTGAGAGATTACGCGCACTTTTTATACGAGCTGCCGTGGCATGCACCATAAGTGGATGAATGTCTGACATAACGTAGTTGTTTCTACTGCTGCCCGGGAGAGACTACTTATTTCTGTAAATTCCTACACTCGCGGAAATTATTCATTTTAAACGACGTTTTTATTAATTTAAAGTATTGTAATTATAATCTGTTGATGAATAACAAAATAATATTAATACAACCGTTTAATTCCTTTTAAAATTCAATCACATCAAATAATCTCATTCTAAACGAACGAACACACATTAACAGCTATCTCCTTAAAAAGAAAAACATAAACCACAACCCAGCGCGCCAACGTCCCAGAA
>JAPYZB010003496.1:0-10852 GCA_030522745.1 Eupelmus kiefferi | reverse complement strand
AAGTACCCATAGTTCTCACCACAGTTCATACAGTTAAAAAAGCCGTATAAGCTCTTAAATGAGCTTGGGTAGGCTATAATATAAAAAAAAAAAAAAAAATTTATAATGATAAACTTTTAATGATAAAATCTTTAAAAAATCTCAGCATTCGATAAAATTAAGTAAAAATTATCAAATTGGAATCATTTTGACTAAATAATGTAATAGTTCATCATGTAGCATGGGAGTAAAATTGCAGATTATTTTCAAGGGTGTGATTGCTGTTCGAGCGAAACAAAGGCAGTAATTACTCGAGAAAATAATCGACTTTATTCCTGAGGTGTTTAATTTTATTTTATATATTTACTAAATTTGTATATAATATTATTTATTTTTGTCTAATCTCAGTTTTTCAAATTTTAATTACTTTTTTGCTAAGAGGAAAATAATATATTTTGCAAATAGGGAAATAAAGCTAAATTCGGCGTTGTCAACGCCCTCGAATGCTCAAAACATTATTTGGATCTAAAAAAACCACTTTCTCCCATGTTATAAATTCTACTTTCTTAAACAAAAACATATATAAACGTTTTTCTGCACGATAAAAATGGAAAATTAAGGACCTAATAATGTATAAATTGAAAATAATTTTGTTATAACAACCGCACAAAAACAGCCTAGTGTCCATAAATATAGACAAGAACTTTTTTGGTAATTTAATGAACTGTATTATTGATTTAATCAAAATATTATTTTAAGAAATAAATCCCTGCTTTACTAGAGAATTAAAATTAATAAATTAATTTATTATATAAAGAGTAAAAAAGACCCTTGTTTATATTTATAGCAGTTGTTTTAACTGTATTTCTTTCAGATTGTATTTTTTCAATCCAAATTTATATTACTGTTTTTCATAAATATTTTAAATTTTTCAATTTTTTTTTTAATTTTCAACATTTTGTATACTTTAATTTAAAAAAAACTTGACTATCATTAAATAGTACTTTTCCTCCCGTTTAGTAAAAAAGTTTCCTCGTTTCACTCGGGTAGCAAATTCACCGCCAGGAATAATTTCCGACTTTACTCCCTTGTTGCATAATGTTCTATTATTTTCCTGCTTGAGTTTTTGAGGGAATAATATGCCATTATTGTTAAGATGGTAATAAAAATACATAAAACTCTTTAATTGTTACTATAAGTGAAATAAAGATCAAAAAGCATGTTGTCGTTGACGAAGCTGTTATTGATAAAAATAAATAAACTTGGTAAATATAGAGAAAAGAATGTTAATTACACGGATGTTTATTTTGCAAAGTAGATAATAAACACACAAATAGATTCTTTAATTCCACAATTCTTAAAAGATGGAATAATCTATAAACTTGACAAAGTTTTAAATAAATATTTTTAAAATAAAATTAAAATGTTTTTAAAAAATATTATTCTTGATTTAAATAAAATTGATAAATTTTAGTTTTTTATAGATAATTTGTTCATCACAATTATTTTTCTTTTTTAACTGTAGGTGATAACCTAATAAACATCGCCGAAGAGAATATCAAGCCATACGTTAATGCAAACAAAAAACCCACTGGACTAATTATAAAGGAGATAATATCTGTTTCACCTATGTCTGAAACGGCAGACAAAACTGAATTAATTCTAAAACAAATAATGTCTGGAACATCTCTTGGTATTATATCATTTTTTTTTTATTTTCTGTACCTAGTAAAGAAGAAATTAATTGCTAATTAACTTTTGTTTAGGTATGAATGAAAATAATTATTCGAAAATTCAACAAAATTCAAATTGTGAAACCAAAATAGTAAAGTGTAATGGTAATTACTATAAACTACAGTTTTAAAATTAATTTTCCTTTTTATTTTTATTTTACTCTAATACTTTTTATGTTTGGGAATTTATAGTCGATGCTTCAACCGATGCAGCTACACAAAATATAGTTCCTAGTAAAAATATGTGCAATGATATAGATGAAAGTAGGAGTAATTCATATGAGCCAATGTTAATTCAAGAGCAAAAAACTGATTCATCTTTAGAAGGTAAGTATATCATGTATACGTGTGAGAGTTTGATATATACATATATATATTCTTTTATATGATATATATGTATGTGTGTATGCATCTATTAATTTTACCCTAATACCAATGTAAAATTTATTTAAAACATTGTTTAACAGTTAACGAAATGCTTGCGAGTGAAACATCAGATAATGAATACTCATCCCTAAAAGTAGAAGATAATAATAGAGGTAAAAATTTGATGTAATTTTAGAAACTTGATCATTAACTATTTATTAGTATATTTATTTATTTATTTACAAATAATCTAATAAGTCTAAAATTCAAAGTATATGAACAAATTAACTAATACTTTAATTTTCAATTTCTCGATTTTTTTTTCGATAATGTTAATAGATAGTTTGTGGAGATCGATAGCGTCTTTTTTATTTATATAATAAAAATTGTCTGAATCTGAAAAGAATTCAAAAGTCAGTCAAAAAACGTCGATTTTTTAAGAATTTTTTTAGAGAATACCGTAGAAACAAGTTTATTCATATAAATAGTATTTAATAAGGTAACATTTCAAGAAGATTTTAAAAAATTTTCAGCAAATAATATTGATTTTTGATCAAAAGATAGCAAATATTGGCAGGCAGGTCGCGAAAATTTTTTTTCCGGTGCACACCAGAAGTCTGGACTGGATCATCTAAAATAAAAAATCAATGTTCTTTCTTTAGCTTATGAGTTTATCTAGGTAGCAACATCGAGTTTTTTTTTTCTTTTTGAATTTTCGAATTTTTTGTAACACCTGAAGGTAAAAATAGCGATTTTTGAATTAAAATCGGCAATTGTTAATGTAATATCTTAAATAATAATAATAAAAAAAAAATCTCGACGTTGCTACCTGGAAAATTGTCCATAGAAATAGTGTATAAAATTTGGAAAAGATCGGTTCGGTAGATTTGAAGATACAGTTTTAAAAACATCGATTTGAGAAAAACGCGTCTAAAGTTTTGTATAGTAAAAAATTACTACTTATTTCGCTTAAGCCACGCCTACTTCCAAAGCCGTTCTTATGTTTTGCTCTGATTAACTTGAAATTTTGGCACAATATTCTCGTGATACTATACTTTCAATTTATAAAATAAACCAGACATCGATTTTTTTTACCCCCCAGTCCCCCCCCCCCCTCCCCCTTAATAACATAACGAAATTTGGATGAAATTTTTATTTTTAAATTTCAGATATTGTACAAATAGATATTGCTGAAGAAAGTAACATGATCGATGTTAGCGCAAATAATTCTACGACAGAAGATATAAGAGAATCACATAATACGGAGCCAATGCAAGAGGATGTATCTGATACCAGCTCTGGTTTGTGTTATTTTTAATAAAATTGTGTAAAATATTTTAATAATTTGCTGTTTGCTAAACGGAAAATGTTGCAATTTGTTATCTTGGTGGTCTCAGTAGTTTATTTTGCTAATTAATACACAACGATATAGAAAAGAGTCACTTCCAGTAATCAATTTATAATACAAATTATTTAAAGTACAGTAACTTTTTATGCTATAAATATTATGCTTAGAAAAAAATTTGTTTATAACTTGTTCCATATTTGATTAATTACATAATAATCTTCAAATCAATAAATATTATATATATATTTTGATAAAGTTTGGATAAAATTTCTATTTTTGAATTTTAGATATTATACAAATAGATATTGCTGATGAAAGTGACATCGAGCTTTGCACTAATAATTCTACGTCAGGAGATATAGGAAAATCAAATAATGCAGAGCCAATGCAAGAGGATAATTCTGACGAAAGCTCTGGTTTGTATTATCGTGAATAAAATTATGTAAATTATTATTTTATTAAAGATAATACAAAGATTTACTGTTCGTATTATTATTTACAGATGATGAAAGGATCATTCGCGATGTTTCTATCAACGATGAAATAGAAATTGAAGATGAAGTTAAAGGTAAAAAATTTGCAAATATATGTACTTATTTTTTTCCATTAATTTTGAAAAAAAACTAATAAAATATTTGTACTTTTTAAATATTAGTTGAAACATCAACATATTCGTCTCAAGCAAATACTACTACTAATAATGACAGACAAAGGACACCGTCTGTACATGAGCCTGTTGAAAAACGAAGATCAGATTCATATACTGGTGAGTTATCATTTATACATAAAACGTAATGTTTTTAACAAACTAATGAATCAATCGGGCTGAAATTAATATTGTTGCCGTCTCATTGCCGAAACAAATGACTTAAAACTTAAAAAACAATACCCTTCATTCTCATTTGAATTAAGGACGTTCTCTCAAAAATTAAATTATTATAACTTTTTTTTGAAATTTTGAGATTAAATTCCTTTTACTATCCTCTACAAAAGTCATTAATGACTTAATAGGGCAAGCAGGGTGAATTTTCGAGTTATTGAAGCTTAGTTTCAGCATTTTAACATGGGTTCTTATGGGGATTTTTTATTTTTTTTTTTAATGTTGGTTTTGGCCTGTTGGCAGTGCCTTAAGCCATAGTATCGATACTAAAAGATAATTATCACGTTAATTGGAAGTGCATGCATCGTGCATTATGTATCTTGTATACATAAATCTCTAGGAATATTATCGTGTGTCTCTTAAAACTCAAAAGTTTTAAACTTTATACTATCGTACATTATCATATAAACCCTAACTTGTCTAAAAATTATTATGTAATAACAAAAATTAATTAAAAGAATTAACTACGCTATTTTATTTTCAGACGAAGGGGTCAGTGATGTTGATATGTCAACAGAAAAAAGCTCATCTAACAAAAGAAACGTGCGGAAAAAGCCAGACGTCAAACCAGCTGGTACTACTTCCGGTATGTAATGTATTAAATAAATAACTAGTTTCTATGCGTTAAATCTATTGCTTATTTACGAGAAGTTTAATTTCAACTTTTGTTTGTCATATCTTTCAAATACAAATTTTGAGTTTTTGCAAAAATTATGTGATGAAAGGTGTTTCAAATTTTTATTTCGGTTAAAAAAGTTTCTAAATAATCATCTTAAATTATAAATAATTGGCGTAATATATCTATAAAAATGAAGTATTTAATAATTTGCCAAGCAGCCGGTCGCAATCGTTTTACAGAGATTTTTTTATTATTATTTTGTCAATGTTCTGAAAACACGAATCCGTACGTATCAAATATAAGCCAGTTACGGATTTAAAAGTTTAAAAAAAATTTTTTGTTCTTAAACGGAATACAAAGTAGATTTTGTAGTTAGGTTTCCGTAGTCAGAAATATGTTCTGAATATTTTAATTTCAGCTAAAGCGGTTAATGATGCTGGCAATAAAGCAGGAAGCATATTCATAAGTTTAAAAGATGCTTATGAAAAAATAACCGCTGATATAAATACTGGTGATTAATTTTTTGTAACTTTTTTACATGGTAATATGAATGTGTATTTAGCGTTCATATTTTAACATGTACTTCAATTTTTTCAGGTTCATTTGAGTCTTACTATTTTAACATCGGTAACAATATCAGCTGTTCAGATAAGATTCCTGAGTTATTACACATTTCCGATAGTTCAGGTATGTATTTCAAGAACTAAATTGAATTTAAGATTCACTGTTGTAATTTAACCTTATTTCTTTAACAGATGATGAGGTAACAATTATTGAAGATGATGATTTGTCAATTATTGAAAGTCAACCTTCTGCATCTCGGACTACTGTAGCTGAACGCGATAATGCAACGGCTGCTGCTAAAGACAGTAAAAAGAGATATGAATTGCGGGTAGAAAGAAGAACTATAAAACGATTGATTGAGGTCGATAGCGGTGACGAAGTGAGTACCGAAGTTCGTGAAGCAATCAAGAGAACAGTTTTAAAAAGTATGTACTTTAATATTTGGAGATCCCGTAATATTTATGTATAAAGCCATGTCTCGTATAACAAATTGTTACTCTTACAGGTGGAAGAGTTCCCAAAGAAAGTCCTCAGAAATGCCCAAAGTGTTCAAAAGTGTATTTTGGAAACGACAACATGAGAAAACACAGCAAGTGGTGTGGTGTGAAACCGTTTTTGGCGTGTCCGCTTTGTCCTGCTGGTACGTCCGTTGCGTCCAGTGCTACTGGTGCATCTGATGCGACTAGTACGTCTTGTACGACTGGTGTATCTCGTGTACCTAGTGCATCTGGTGCGCCTAGTGCGTCGAGTACGCCTGGTACATCCGGTGCGCCTAGTGCATCCAGTGCGTCCACCTCGTCCAGTCAGACCTTGTATAAACACAAAAGAAGTCTTTTGAGTCACATTCAGTCGAGGCATCAGGAACGAATAAGGGAAGCGGACGGATCGCAGATGATCTACGACATAATTAGCAAGGCTAACCAGACTTCTAAAGCAATTGAACGTATGCAAAAAGATGATTTCCGTAAAAATTTATAAAATTTGCAAATATATGTTGTTTTAGTGAATTAACTTAATCTTTTTAATTCTCTTTGCAGCCGAACCAGGAATAGCAATAAGTTTACCAAAAGAAACAACTGTGAAAAGTTCATCAAAGATTTTACCAGAACCAGTAAAGAGCGGTCCATCAAGTTTAGTTTTACCAAGAAGGGCACCGGACCCGCCTACATTAACTGTACCAAGAAGAACAGCGGTGCCTTCAACAAGTGTATCAAGAAGACCAAATTTGATAACTTGGGCAAATTATTCAAATAGAGAAACAAGGACAAGGAGTTTATCAAGGCTAAAATTAATTAATCAGCGTGATCGAGTATTAATAAGTGAGTTTTGTCAAATTAACTATTTTAAAAACGTCGTCAGTAGATACCAGTTTAACTCTCAAATGGTACACTATTGTGTGTTGATACCAACAACTTTCAAAATGCTCTAATAATTATTTTTTAATTGAACTTACTCACTAAATAGAAATGACACCAATAAATTCAGCGGGAAATTTATAGATATATAAATTATGAAACTGTATACTTTGATAACTTTTTACATATCCAAATTTTGAAATAATATTACAAAATCTTAATTTTTATCATTTGTCATATATATTTACCGGAATGAAGTGTGCCGTTTGGGGGTTAATTCTAACGGTTACTGCGCGTTTAATTATTATCTATTAAAGACATTTTTTCAATATAAAAACTAAAGCAATCTTTGTTCATATTACATAGATCGCAGCCAAGATTTAAAACTCGAATTATTGAAAGTGAAATCAAGGCGATCATTAAACCGACGTCGTTTTACCTCCAGGCATACCACAGTACATAAAACTGTACTGCCAGGGCTGTGGGAGAACTTACGCCGACGTACCGGCGTCTTACAAGAAGCTCTGCGAGGTCTGCAGGCTGCCGCTGCAGGTCGATTGCGAAATGTGCAAGGCCCAAGCAGTCAGCATTCAGTGGTTAGGCGTACATCTGACCAGCATGTGCACAGGCAGTCCGCTTCAGGAGTGTCCTCACTGCAGGTACACCAGCAACAACAAGGCGAGCATGCAAGAACACATAATCAGGCGACACGCATATATAGATCCGGAGGATTTCGTACCTTGTCCCAAGTGCGACAGAATGTTTCGGCTACACGAGTCCATGGTCAAGCACGCCAGGTATTGCGGCATGACCAAAGATCTCTATTGTCAATTTTGCCCGTTCAAAACCAAACATCGTTCCGTAATCAAAGTACATCATCAGCAGCACGCTATAAATTGTACAGGAGACGAGATGAAGTCGCGCTTCGGCAAAGGTGAGATTCTGATCAAATTTGAAATTTAATGTATCCATCTAACGTTTTACTGGTCCTAAATTAATAAATATGATATTTTTAAAAATAATAAATTTGATTTGTAAAAAAAAATATTTTTTCATTGATCTAACAACAATTTGTTGATGAGCCTTACATTGGTACTAATCTATTGTATTTTCAGGTCATAAATCAATACCAGAAAGAGAACAAAAATTTCATAAATTAATGAAGGAATCTGAAGAAAGTAAGTTACATGTTCTCGTATCGGTTTAATCGACAAATTTTCAATTGATAATTTCATTTACATAATCAAATGTAAACTGCATTTTCTAGATATTCGAAAGTATCTGACGGCAATGTGTTCAAGGTGTTTCTTGCCATCAGACATGAAAAAATCTCGCTACCAATGTGCTTTTTGCAGTAGTCCGCTACGTTACAGATGCGAAAGGTGCTTTCGCATCCGCGACAAGCTCTATACGATGCGCGTCCACGTGCTCCGTGTGCACGCTGAAAAACTCTTCGAATGTTCGAACTGCGATAAGTCTTATGGTTTCTGGAGAGATTGGGACGATCATATGGAGCGCTGCGGCAAATTGCCGAGTCACATTTGCAAGTATTGTAACTTCGGGACCTACTACAAAAAGAATCTTATACAGCACATGACACAGCGACATGCCAAGGTAAGCGAGATGTCGCGGTGCCATAAATGCGGCAAGACATTCGCCTCTAAGTCTACGCTCACTCGGCATGTAACTCACTTCTGCGGCGTCGAGCCCCGTCTCAGCTGTGCTCACTGCAGTTTTAGAACGAGAGCCAAGTTCAGTCTCGTGCGCCACATACAGTCCATACATGCTGATTTATTTGACAACTGTCAGTTCCATTGCGATTACTGCGGCGAGAAGTTTCTTAGGATTTACCTGTTTGAAAACCATATTAAAAAATGTCGAAATAAGACTTTGTATAGAAACATGGTTATAGTTGGTTAGAGTGGGATGTTGACTACATGACGATTACAGTGGAAAACATATTGGTTTCCGGTTTCATGATGTTATTAGATAATTAGTTTTTTTATTTGTAATTGATGTTAAAATACGTAAAATAACGTAAGTTATGTAAATTTAATTTTTTTTTCGAAATACAATTAAAGTAGAGTTATTACTTTAAGATATAAATTTTCATGCGTAGTTTTATAAAAATTTAAATTTACCAGGAGTGCCAAGATAAAAAGATTCGCATATATCTTTTTTGTAATTATTTATGAAATCATTTTCATATTCGATAAAGGAATGATTTGTGTAGTTTCAAAAAATATCGTTTTAGAGTTCGTTAAACCGTAGAACCTTTTCTTTAAATAGATTTTAAGTTGATCTATTTGCCGTAGAAATATAGTTTTTATTACAATTCATAATTTATGATTTCTATGTTTCAAATGTTTTCATAAATTTTAATATTAAGTTTAATTAAAGACACGTACTTGATTCGAGTTTTTCTATTCAATTCTCGAATTCGTGTTTCATGTGAGAAATTTCAACCTTTTTTTGTAATGATAATGACCGACGATATGGCTTGATAAAAAAAGTACGTACAAAATTAACAAATAAGGGTAATAATTATAATATAATAATGTTGTTTGTGACTGAATTAATTTTTGTAAATTACTAAATATAAACAACTATCAAATCATATCTATAAAGAGTAATACTAATTTCTAGAAAGGTTGTAAAAACTCATAACGATTGTCTCAAGAAATCCTTTTATCTTGGATTTAGACATCACATGAATAATTAACGATTTTTATGTTAAATTAAATCTAATTATACGGTTCTACGGTAAAAATGCTTATTCGTATATGTATTTGTACATTGTAGAAGTATGTTGCTTTAAATTTTTATATACTTACAATTAACATATTATTTTTTGTAATTGCGATAAGATGTTCTATATGTATAAAAGCATTAAAAGAGTGATTCATAATGAAGCGTTTGTAATGTTATCGTAAGCTGCTATCATTTTTCAAGCATTTATGTATAAGGCTTTTTATTAAACAGATACTGAAAAGTGTATTTTACGTATTCGCATTTTTATTTGCAATTTATAAATTTTAATGTTATAATTTTTTTATCCCTCACAAATTTGGACATTTATGTTTTCCCATTATATTCGTACATCTCCTCTAGTGGCAATGTCTCCAACGCGTTTCTCAAATAGCCCATACCTCGTAATGTTTACCAAAAACATCATTTGCCGTGGAAAATCGACGGGCCGAAAAGATCGCATTAATTTCCCAGCGATTACGGCCAATTTAATGAAAAATTCCAGGGACCCGCGCGCGCTCCGCAGCGTCCACCCTCCCGCATCTATACACGCTCTACGCCACTGGCGCGTCAAGCGCGCAATTAGCCACGCTCGATCATATACACGCGCAGCACCCGCCGGCGGCGAAAAAAAGAGCGGCTAGAGATACAAAGGAGAAAAGCGCCGAGCCCCTCTGTGAAAAAAAAAAAATCAAAATTACTCATTCCGGCCGACGGACATCAATAACATTTTTTCCGTCCTCCGCTGAGCCCCCGCTGGCGTAAAAAGGCATAACTACGGCCGCTCATAATACGCAAATACGCGCACGTGCGCCGAGGACGCTTAAAGAGCCAGGGGGATGTTCGACGTCGCGCGCGCGCATTCATCACATTCATAACATCCAGTCGGTGCAATAAAAGTCACCGGGCTCGAAGCCCACCCCACCTTTACAAGCCTGCGCTTCGTCGCATTCTAACGTGTGTGCAAGCCGCGCGCGTCTCTCTATGTCTATATGTGTATGTATCGTTCTGAGGGTATATATCGCTGGGGAGAGGGGAAGAATGAAGGGTGGTTATATGCGAACGCAGGAATTCAAAACGCGCGGAGATGACGAGAGCGATGTGCATTGTCAGGCCGAGAGCGCCGCTTCAATTTTGCCTCTTTCGACGTCGTTGGCTTCCAAACGTTTTTTTTTTTTTTTTTTTTTTTTTTGTTTTTTTTTTTTTTTTGTTTTTTTTGTTTTGTTTTTTTTGGTGTTTTTTTTTGTTTTTTTTTTTTTT
>JAPYZB010003495.1:0-12677 GCA_030522745.1 Eupelmus kiefferi | reverse complement strand
TCAATAATTATTTATAAAATTATTTTGCAATATATTCAAAAATACTTACTGCTTCACCTCTTTCAGTACTGACTTCACGTCTGTCTTCCATGTCACTTTTATTTCCCAAGATCATTTTTTCTACATTTTCATTCGCATGCTAAATAAGATAAAACTCATTAATAGTATTCAATCATTTTCATTAATAATTTTGATAAAAACAATTCAACATACCTCATCAATGTTTCTTAACCAATTAACTATATTTTCAAAAGTCTTTTCATTTGTTATATCATACACTAACATTATACCCATTGCACCTCTATAATAAGACGTTGTGATAGTGTGGAATCTTTCTTGACCAGCTGTGTCCCTAAAAAAAGCCAGCATGCATGTAGACATCAATCTTTAATTTAAAAATACATTGATGCCAATCAATTTTATTGTTGCTAGATCTTACCAGATTTGAAGCTTGATCTTTTTTCCTCTTAACTCCACTGTTTTAATTTTGAAATCTATACCTACAGAAAATATATAATAATATTTAGTAAAAGTAAAGTTCATATGTTATATTAATTTTAAAAAAGTTGGTTGGTTTAATTGCAATTAATTTTATTATAAATTATTATTATATAAAATAATTTATAAATTTATAATACTGAAAATTTTTAATAAAACTATTTATTTAATTTTAATAATTTTAAAAAAAGAAAAAATGTTTCTCAATAAAACATTATACAAATAAACCAAGGAAAAAACCAATCATTCTCAATAATTGCTTAATTTCTGAATCATTTAGTACTTATTTCTTAAAGTAAATATTTGTAAAAACTACACCTCTGAGAAATAAAGTTTTGGTAATTGATTTTCTGCTTTTAAATACTTAAACAATATAAAAGATAAATAATTTAATACTAATTTTTTTAAAAAATTAAAATTTTTATACACAAAAATAAGAAAAATATTGAAGAATTTCTTTGATTTATCTCAGAATAGATTCACATTATTTAGTTATTAAAATAGCCATGTCAAAAATATAAGAAAAACTATTTCTCTTCTCTAAAGAATTTTGTTTTTATTATATTTAATATAAGATAAATGTTTAAAAAAATTCATAATAAAAATAAATATGAAATACTTGAATTTTTTATCTCAATTAATATTTAAAAAAAAAAATAATCTATTTGATACAAAGAAAACTATAAACAAGGCATCATGCCCCAGTTTAACTTTATGGGCAAAAGTCAAATTCTTGCAATGGCAGAGGCAGCATGAATCATCGACATAATAAAGCAAGACCTCATCACTTGAGTTTTCAGAATAACTATAATTGGATAAATATAGACAATCAAGCACGAGCCAATCCAAAAAATACCCGTCAAACCGCACTCGCAACTCCCCAACCGCCAAATCCTCCAAACTTTCCAAACATCCACAACAAAAAGCCACCCACAAAAATAGACACAGCAGCCGCTCGACAAACCAGTCCCAAAAAAAGCCCACTCCCGCAAATCCCACTCAGTTCCTGTAATAAAAACCTAACCTCGCGGCGCGGGGGCCGAGGGGGGGATCGTCGTTTAAACGGACAGCTAATCAAAGACGCCGTGGCGCGTGTCTCGCTCTCGGCACCTTCTGTTTATGCAAATCCGCGTCGCGGGTTAAAAAGTCTCTCGTCGAGCGCGCCGCGAAGAAAAGCCAGCTGCCGGCCGCGCGCCGCATGAGTAATGCGCGTATAGAGTTTAAAAATAACAGCGCACACCTCTCGGCCCCGTTCGTCGCGCTCCTCCTAAATACATGCTCTAAGCAACCCTGCCATAGCGCGCGCACACGCACAGGTCGTGTCCTTCTTTTCTTTCCTTATCACGGAGAGAGTCTCCGTCTCTTTGCCCCTCACCTATGGTGGAGATGAAGGTGGTAGAGAACGCATCGTCGGAGAAGCGGAAGAGTATGCAGGTTTTGCCGACGCCGCTGTCGCCGATAAGCAGCAGTTTGAACAGCAGGTCGTACGTCTTTTTCGCCATTGTCTCCTGGAGGGGCTGCTACTGCTGTCTTGCTGCTTTATAACCTTTGCGCTGAGCGAAGTCGACGTCGTTGCTGCTTCCTCGTCGGCTCGGCGGTTGGGTTTCTTTTTGATAAGTGTGTATTAAGAAGGCGGCAGGCGCGGTGTTACTGCTATGGATTGGAACGGAAAAAAGTCACTCGCCTGCGCCCGGAGACGGGTTACTAAACTAAACCGTTGCTAGCCCCTGCGGATTTCGTAGCTCGTTCTGAAAATTTTACGAACTGCACACACGACCGGAGAGAGAGCGATGACTGTGGCTTTGCCTGTGTGGGTGCGGGAGTTCGGTTGGTGCTCTGGCAGGTAGCGCCACTGTTGCTGACTGCGCGGGTAAATACTTTGTTGCCAACAAATTGTTGGTAAGGTAGGGTGATGATTTAGAGGTGATTGTGCGAGGGCGGTTAGGTTGTTGTGCCCTTGTGCCGCCAAAAGTGGTGGAATTGAAAGGGGAGATGGGTTTGTTTTTAATCGGATGTTTGTAAATATTGGATGTGGTTTGTTGATTTTGTAGGTTTTGTGAATGCTGTTTAAAGTTTTACGAAATGGGCTCGTGTATTTTTGGAGTTTTGTCATGTTTGAGTATGTGGAAGACGTTTGGTAACTGTGTTTAGGTTATATTATTGAATGTATTTTGCTAGTGTGGATAAAGAAATTTGAAAGTGTCAAAAAAAATATTTTTATAATTTTTTATTGCTGTATCAAGACGAATGTAAAGTATGTATTAGATTTTATAGTTAATGTAAAAGTAAACAAAAATTCATTATTGATTCGTTTTTTCAGGTTCACGTGATTTTTTATTACTATACTTTTTGATTTTGTGATTTTGTACATAATTTTTACATTTAAAATGGATGACGATATAAACATTATTAGTGATTGTTCAGAAACTGATAATGTTAAACAGAAACTTTCAGAGTCAGACGAAAGTAATTTCAGTGATGAGTTCCCAAGAATAAGTTTTGGCGCTGCTCCTAGCAAAAATAATGAATGCAAAAATAAAAATGAAGAAGAACCAGAATGGTCAGACAATGATTTTCCTGAATTAAGTTTTGAAAAAGAATATAGAATAAAAACAAATGCTCAAAAAGAAAAAGAACTTAATTTATTCAAAGTCAATACTAAGAATGATAATTTAAAAACAAACAAATATCTTGCAAATGAATCTGATAGTGATTCTGATTATGAATCACAAAGTAAACCAAACAATTATTATACTCAATATACTGAAGCATTAAAAGTAAAACAAATGGATATTGACTTATCTACTGATGAAGGAGGAGGTTTGATAGATGATGAAGATACACAAAGTAACAAAAGAAAAGGTAAGAATATTTAATAAGATTAATAAAAAAAAAACTAAAATTAATTTTTTATTTAATATTTATAAAATTAAATTACTTTAATTAGTTCCAGTTTTTTTTTATATTTAATTATTTTTTCCCCTTTAAATTTCTGTAGCATTTCGTAATGGCGCAATTACCTCACCTATGGTGTGCAGTTTTACTCAACAACTGACAAAATCTTTATATCTCCATTACTTACTTTCATGTAAATCAAAGTTCAAGCTTTTACTTTTATATTTTATGAAATACTTAGTACATTTCAATACTAGTACAAGAATAGTACATTTCGATACTAGTGCGAGAAAGTGATTTCAGCCTCGTGTGGACGTTTGCGCCCGAGCGAAGCGAGATACGACGTGCACAAAGCGAGATTTAGCATACGTTTTGTTGTTCAAGCGTGAGCGAAATCGAGCTTTGCGCACGGAGTATCAAAAAGTGATTTTTCGAATTTTTCGAAAAAATACGGTTCAATACATGAGCGAGAAGTTAATTTCATCCTCGCGTGGCCTTTTCACTTTTTCGCACTAACATCGAAATGTACTGTGTGAATAATCAGTTGTTTTATACTACATTTCGATACTAGTGTGAGAAAGTGATTTCAGCCTAGTGTGGACGTTTGCGCCCGAGTATGCGCGAAATCGAGATTTGCGCACAAAGTATCAAAAAAATTTGTTTTGATTTCAATTGCCAGCTGTTGATTGTAATGAGAGATTATTGTCAAGGTACTTAAAATTGTTTATGTTTTTTAGTACGATGTGTTAAAAGTTTAATTTTTTGATACTTCGTGCGCAAAATTCAATTTCGCACACAGTTGAATAAAATAGCGTATGCTCAAACTCACTTTGTGCATGTCAGATAACTTCAATCTGTCGCAAAAGTTTATATGAAGCCGAAATCTTTTTCTTGCACTAATACGGGAATGACTATTAGCAAACGCTTTTTTTCATTAGAGTCCGCGCAAAATCAGAATTTGCACACAATGTAAACATATGATACTTAATATAATTTTAAATATATAAAGTTGATGAATGTAATCTAATTATGTATCCATTTTTTTAAGGAAAGAAATAAATAATTTTTATGCTTATAGGAAGGAAAAAAATAGCAAAACCAAAGAAAACGGATGAAGAGAAAAAACGGCAACAGGAAGAGCGTCAACAATTGAGGCTGAAAAAGAAAGAAGAAGCAAATGAAGAAAAAAGGAGACGTCAGGAAGAACGTGAACAACTCAGATTAAAAAAACAAGAAGAGGTAGCCAGACAGAAAGCAATGAAACAATTAAATATGAAAAATAGATTGATAACAAATGTAGATTACAGTTTCAAACTGATGGAAGTTGTCTTTGATGAAGAAATCGAAAAATCTGATTTTTTTATTGAATATTTAAAAGCTTCTGAAGAAACTGGTGAACAGCACAATGTGCAATCTCAAATAGTTCCTAATAGCATAACGTGGAAACGAAAAGTAGAGGAAAATTATACAAATGAAAAGCATGAAGTGTGTTCAAAAGTGAGAACTGTAAATGAAAATCAGATAATGATTATTTGGAATTATGAAGAAGTTATAAAACATGTATCTGATGATACACTTGTTTCTACTATTTCCACTTTAAAATCAATTGTGCCTGATAAAAACTTCACCTTGGTTATATACAAAATAGAAGGTTATTTCAAATATTTAAAAAATAAGAAACATCAAAATATGAGAGAAGAAATTTTAGGTAGCTATTGTCTGATAAGTATAAATATTGAAAACATAAATTAAAAATAATAGTTAATGATAATGAATTTTCAGGAGATGAACCACAAAAAAAGGGTAAAACTAAAACTGATAAAAGTTATTCGACTCTTCCAAAAATATCAAGAAAAAAGTTTGAAGAATGTCTAGTAGAATTACAATTAATGTATGGCGTTAATTCTCGATTAATTGAAAACCCAACTGAAATGATTTTGTTAATCCATCAGTACACAAAATCATTAGCTCTATTGCCAGCAAAGATGGAAAAAAGACAAGAGTCATCCAAAGTTGATTTTTTTGTAAGTAGTGACAATAGAGATACAGTTAAAGTTGACAAAGATGGAAATGGTTTGAAAAGATTATGGCAACAACAACTTTGTCAGTTTACCTTAATGAGTTTAGAAACTTCAGAAGCTATTTCATCTGTATATAAAAGTCCATTACAATTGATGGAAGTAAGTTCTCTTTAAATTTACCTTTCATATTAAAAAATTTAATAGATGCATTATATTAATCAAGTAAATTTGCAGGCCTATGCTAACTGTAGTCCAGAAGAAGGAGAAATTTTATTGAAAGATATTCCAGTAAGTCTAAACTTATTCAATTCATAAATAAATGAAGATTTTTCTGCAACAATACGAAATAAAGTTGTTATAGTTATAAAATTGTTTTTTTTTTTAGACAAATGTTAAAAAATGTTCTTAAATTTTTTAAAACTAGAAGAAGGAATTAATAGACAAAAATTTATTTCATTTAGATTTGAATATTTTAAATTTAATAATCTAGTGGCCTAAATATTTGTTATTTCAGATCAGAAGAGCAGCAGGTCCTCTTACATCTATAAGAAAAATTGGCCCTGAGTTGAGTAAGAAAATATACATAATGTTTACATCAGAAGACGGAGAAGTTTATTTGAAAGAGTAAAAATATTTATTAAAAATGGTATTTTGGATCACAAAATGAATGTTAAAAATGTTAAGATATTTATATTTTTATATGTTTTTGAGTTTTTAAGTTATGCACAATTTTATGAAAGACTGACTAAAATGAACTATATATTATTTATAAACATTTTTGCTGTACTATATTGTGTAATTAAATTAACTTTCATTTTTTAATAAATTTTATTTAAACACTTTTTTGTATAAGAAAGAAAAAACGTAGAAAAGATAGTAAGGTAATCTATTTTTATTCAACGTAAGATTTAACAATAAAAAGAAAAGAAAAGATTGATTTTCTAATCATATTCAAGAAAATCGGTATCGCGCTGCGTAAAAAACTGTACATGAAGTTTATAATTTAAGGCAGTTACTTTTCATCATATTGAGTACAAGTTAAATGCATCTATGAAATCATTTCATTATTGATTTGACAATTTTCTTTTTTTTTATGTACATACTTGTATAACCAGGCTACTTGAGAGCACTTTTTAAGTTTAAATATTTATCACAAATATTTTTAAGTTATCATTATATAATCTAATCGTGATAGATTAAAACGAAAAGTTTATGACAAAAGAATGAGCGTTTTGATTCATTAACAAGTTATTACAGTTATAAATAAATATATAAATATTTACTTCATAACATAAATTGTAGCTAGCAATGCTTGTTTATTATTATTACATTGTAAATAATTAAAATGAAATTTATTTAAATATTTATATTCAAAAAATGCTTCAGTCTCTGAAAGATAAATAAAGAATGAACACAATCTTTCAAATTTAGTAGTGAATATACAAAAAAATTCATTGAAAGTTTCATTACATTTAATTAGTTCACTTACAAGTTAAATGATTAAAAAATTGGTTCTTTAATTACAATTTATAAAAATAGTATATTTAGCTAAAAAATGGATAAAGTAATTGATGATTAAACTAATCTCACTAAGGCTTCTAATTTGTTTGTAGCGCTTTACAAGGAACTAAGATTATTTGTCACTTTCAGTATTCAGTTCTATAAATGATTGCTTTACATTCGAGACATTAGGTGGTTGATTTGTAATGAGGTGATTTTCACCGTTTGCAGAATCTTTTAATTCTCCTATGTAATCAGTTGCAATTTTCGTTGTTCTCTGACCGAACTTAACGTCACTATTAGCATCCAAAACCAAAAGCTTGTTAGTTCTTCGATTAGTCTTTGTCAAAATGACTGGACTACTTTTATCATCATAATCACTTCTTTTCGTTAATATAATCTTCGTGTACTTAATTGTTGGTTGCATGGCAGTTGTCATTCCTGCACGATTTAACGTAATCGTATTTGGGGCTCGCGTTGAAATGATATGATTCAATCCTTGAGTATGCAATGTTTGCTGAAGATCGGTTGAAGCCGTGACATTTCGATTGTTGATGAAAACCAACTTATTCCCCGTTGAATTAATCGTTGGAAGACTTTTGACGTCAGACTGCAGGACGATTGGGCTCTGCGGTATCGGAGACAGCCTTTCCAGGTTGTTTAGGTTCTCGCCGTCCTTGGCGATGATGATTGGAATATCCAGTATATTTCCTAGGTCATCGTCTAGGCTTGCGTTAAGTTGATTCGTCGTCGTAAAGTTTTGGGTCGTATCGGTAGATCCTGTACAAGCCTGCAGCAAATGATAAAATTGTACGTTTAATTAAAATGAATTAAGTTTATCTATATTCAAAATTTATGTGACTGTATTAAGTACGTGTAATAGATAACAGGGCACCTTATCGACATTTCACTTTACCGACGGAATAAATTCAATAGTGATTATATTGTTAAAAATGAATGCCGATAAAGTGGATACCAAATAAAATAACAAAAATATTACAGAATAATAATAATATAAAAATTTCTTTGCCTATATAAATCTTTTATGATACTTCTATAAACTGATTATTTACAGATTATTAAAATAAAAAAAAAAGAAAAATACAAAATTAAGGATTTTGGAGCAATCTGCAAAGTAACAATTTCTGCGTACTTTACAAGCCGCTTTAAAACGTTTCGACACTTTCTAAAACTAAAAGACAGAAACACTGAAGAAAAAAAAATGAGAAATAAATGCCAACGCGACAAAGAAAATAATCCATAGGTGTAATGGGTCGATAAATCTTACGACAATGACAAACTCCTCGAGGTCGTTTTTCTTGTCGTGCATAAGACCCATACCTTGTGACTCTTGTCCGGCATCTGTACTTTAGAGGGCTTAATCGAGCTCTTTAGCGAGATCTTGGGCACGGGCCGATCTTTGCCCTTCGGCGATCTCGTTTTGGGCATAACGCTCGGGCCCGTTAGCGAATTCGTGCTTTTGCCGCTCGGCAACTGATCTTGCTGGCTGCAGCTGCGAAACATCGAGTGCTTCCTGCTGCCACCGGCCGACGAGATGTCCGCCACTACAAATTCAAAGACAGACACCTCTCTGAGACTCGGTGCGCCAGGGGGAGACGAGAGAGAAAGAGGAGAGATATAGAGGCCGGCGGCCTTCCGTTAACTAATTTTTTTTTTATTGTTTGCTTTTGCAGCGGCTCAAGCGTTTGAGCTTCGATATTGGAGTTTTAGTGGTGGAAAACTGAGTTGATTTATTAGGTGTGTACGGTTGCTTTTAGCAGGATGTAGATTTACAAGTTTCCATGCAGATCTTGCTGTATTGAACATTTGTGTTTCAATTTTAAAAAATTCTCAATAAAGGTCTTAACAATTACTTATCGACACTACCTTATCGACTGTATCTTAAGTAAATATAAGAATATTTATGTAAGCAAAGTTAACATTTTATTTGCTTTTTGCGCAATGTCATTATACCCGTTGATCGAATGCTTGATTTATGTAAACAAAATGCAAATTTTATTTGTTTTTTGTGCAATGTTAGTACCCGTTTATCGATTCAGCCTTACCGACTGTATCTTGAATAAATATTAAAACATTAAAAATTGGTTAGTTTGAATAATTAAAATTCCAATTTTATTTGCTTTTTATGCAATCACAGTAACTGTTTATAATATTTAATAATATTCTCTTTAATACCTTCATATTTAATAATAACTTGATAAAATAATAATAATAATAAACTGATTAAAATTGTGTAACCTGTGGTATTTTTTTTTAGTTTCTTTCTAGATTTTTTAATTTTGGTAATTACGTAATTAAACCGTACGGTTTAATTTTATTCAGACATTCTGAAACATAAAATAATGAAAAAATCCTTACCTAAAATTTATAGACTATAAACTAATCAAGTTAGTTATTCTTAAATGTAACAATGCACACAAATAACATGATATTCTGTAAGAAAATTCTATGAAGAAAATGTCTACTCTATTGATAAAATTTAGGTCAATATGGTTTATAAATTAAATCATTATTTTTTGTATATATGATAGTTATTAAAACCTTTTAAAAATAATAAGTAGGAAAAATGTAATAAAATTCGATCAGTTATTTTATTAAATAATTAATTTTGATATTCTTAATTTGTGAATGTGTAAAGTATGATATATAATTTTATAATGCAAAGGTGAGATCCAATACTACAGACGAAAAAATATGATAGTAATTACAGAATAGAGTTTAGTCAAGTAAAAGGGAATAGTATCATTGAAGGACAGGATATTTTTTTTTTAAAGAGGATAGGAAGAAACAGTTTTGACTTATGTAAAAAAAGATTTATTTCAACATAAAGTATAAGATAGTTTTCGAAAAGTAAACTTATATTTACAACTTTATAGAGGATATCGAAAAAAAAGTAATGTCAAAAGACAATTTTAATTCGAAACAATATTTACAAACTATATATATCAGTACACTATATCAAGTTTTAATATCAATCTTTTTAAATATTTCTGCACACGCATTAACGGTATTTATTTTAATTTTTAATGTAAAAATATTATATTATTTACACAAATTCACACTAAATTGACAATATTAAGAGCACATTAAATATTTTTAATTTGAAAATTCTAAATTGTATTAACGCTATGTACGTTTATCACAGTTAAGGCTTCCGTAAATAATTTTCGGATTAGTAAAACAAAAGTTTTAATAAATAATATAAATTAAGTTTTAAACTTTCAATTCTTCAAATTGGTGACTATAATAAATCAAGATCTTTTGATTTGTTCTAATAAATTCTAAAACAGACCTGTGAATAAATATATGCTGGTAGAAAATACTGCAGTTCTTAATAAAAATATAATCGAAGAATTTAATTCGAGACAGTAAAAATAATAAAAACTACTTCATGATTTTTATTTCGAGATCATGGTTTGGTACGTCTAATTTTTGTTCACTAATAACCAAGTTCTAACCCAAATAAACAGATTAGCGCTTACAAATAGTACATTTCAAACCATTTTAAAATTTTATAATCATCAACATTATTATAAATTTAATAATAATACCAGTTTACTTACATCGAAATAGTTCAATTTAGTAAACGCTTCTGTTTATAGTAGAATTTCGCTAGAATTTTCATTAAGTCACTCGCTAACTAAGAGTTAGATAATGCTCTACCTTTTGTTGGTGTCGTTGATGTTGTCGTAGTTGTTGTAGGCATCGAAGAATTTTTAGGAGTGAAGAGAATGCTCGACGACGTTGGTTTTCCCGCTACAGCTCCGCTGACAACCGTTTGATTCTTTGGTGGATGGATAGTCGGTAAATTATTTACATTTGAAGTTCCAATATTAGTTTTTATGTTTGTAACTATAACAAAAATTAAAGACGAATACTTTAATATATTTATTCCTTTATGTAATATCTATACAAGCTTATTCAAATATAAGTAAAAATAAATTTCATTGTTAATTTCAAATAAAGTATCATTTATAATTTATTTCATTACCTGCGGTAGTTGGCGCAGTAGCTTGTAGAGGAGCACTTGTCGTTGGTGTCAAGACGAGGTTCATATCACCAGTCTTTTCTATATTATTGATATTCTTATAATTATTACCAGGCTTTTGTGTAACTTTCTTTGTCGGCATGATCATTTTAATTTTTGCGACATTCTGTGTCCCACCGAGATTCATTTGATTGCTTTTTGGTACCTTTATAAATGTATTAGATGTCTTCAACGTATTACTGGCTTTATTTGCTGGAGATGCTTGCAAACTAATCGACGTGGGTTCAAACCGAATTGGACCAACGGGTGCTAGGCTTGCGAACGATCCAATGTTTAATGTGATTCCACCAGACGAACTTTCGATATTTTGCTATTAAAGAAATTTGTTTATTTTAAAAATCTTAATTTTATGTTTATTTATTAAGAGAGTAAAGGAAAAACAAAAGATCATTTACCTGTGGTGTAAGTCGTGATGTAATCAGTTTATCAGTGTTGAAGTTTTGATTGCCGTAAGTCCTGGTTTTTCTCCTAGGCGTTTGGGTAGACGCCGTACCTGTAAGTGCAACTAACGTGCCTCTGGGAAGCACGTTCGTTGCAATTCCCGTAACGTTATTTGTGAGTGCTGTACCATGTTGAGCCGGCGAGTATGATCTCATTTTCTTTACGTTCAAATTCGGCGATTGCGGTTCGCTGTCTACTGAGCTGCTTGTTGAGTTTTTTCGCTTTCTAAATTCTCTCTTTCTGCTTTCGTAATTATTTAGAGTACTCGGAGATCGTAAAGGTAACGGATGGGGCTGTAACAATATTCCACCAACAAAGTCGGCTATCTCATCCAGTATACATCGGTCCACCATACTCTGACTTATTTTTTCGGCAATCTTCTTCGATGTAGAAATTCTCAAGTGGTCATCCGCTGAGCCAACTACCACAAGACTTGTAGGTACGAGCATTCGTTCACGGAGATCCTCGATGTCGTCGACACGTGCTAGCATAGAATTCTGACCAATGACGAACATTATAGGACAACGAAGGTCCAGTAAAGTGTCATCTGGAGTTCCCCGTTTGCCATCTACTGTGTTCATTGGAAAGCCTACGCAAACTACAGCCGTCACGTGCTCTAACTGAGCGATCTATATAATTTGAAAAGGTATGATATGTTAATTAAATTTCTTTAACTATTTTGAATGAAAAAAAATATTTCTCGTTTGATAATATTTTTAAACTAAGAATTTTATGCAACTTTGTAGAAATTTATAATCTCTCCATTTTTATTAAATTTATACATAACGTATGTTAGATTCGACTGATAGCATTATCAGTTATATAGTTGACCTACCTGACAAGCTAAAGCACCTCCAGTGTTGAAACCGACTAGAACGATCGGTCTACCGGGATAGTCTACTCTCGCATCCTGTATTTTCGCTCTACAAGCTTGTACAAGCTGCTCAAGTCCAGCTATCATTGTCATTCTATTTGCAGTCAAGCCCAAGTGAGGATTTACTGTGATGACCATACCTAATGACCCCAGTTGCGTAACCCACTTGTGTTGTCGAGATGAAACATTGCTTGACATCCCATTGGGAGTTACTATCAAAATTGGATTGCCTGGTAACTTTTTCTGTAAAATAATTGAATATAAATTAATATTTCGGATGTTATTACATATTGATTAAAGATTGAAAACGAAAAGAATTTATTTTGAATTTGATAATTACCGGCCTATTTGTATTGAGTGTTGGCGCTACAGGATCCCA
>JAPYZB010003494.1:0-10312 GCA_030522745.1 Eupelmus kiefferi | reverse complement strand
TAAATAAATTATTGACACACTTATGTGTATAGCCTTCACTTTTGAATATATTATCAATATTTTAGACGTAAATGCATTAACTTTTTATTAATTTTTTTTAAGTAAACCATGATTTCAGAAGTGCTACTCTAAAGGAATATTTGAAGTTTGGTTTGGGATAAACTGATAAATTGATAAATCAGTTGACTCAAAAACTTGAGGTATGGGTATGAAAGTCAAAATTCGAGATTTTTAACAGTGTATGGTATCAGGGAAATGTGTGCAGATAATATATTATTTCTAAAAGTAATAAATATTATTTATTTTAATAATTTTAACCCACTGTTTGCATAAAAAATGTAGTACTATCGAAAAAAAAACCACAGAAATGGGATATATCCACATTTTCACAGTATTAGAACATTTTCCAAATATTTCTTCGGATTACTGAACATACTAATAGATATCAAAACTGCATTAAATTATCGATTAGATATTGTGGTTTTATTAAATTTTTCTTAAGAACATAAATATTATTTGCAGATTCGTTAAAAAATAGTTTTACGTAATTATTTGTTAAGTCATTAAGTAAAAGTGCAATGATACAACGAGCATTTTCTTCGAATTGCGCTTCAACCACCCTCCTTTCTTATCAAACTAAACAAAGCTGCCTAGTAGAATATTTTTAGAAAGTTCAATAACACTCACCATTTAATTCTTAAACAAATAAAAAAATATACATATTGATTTACGCTCGTAATTCAAACGGTGATAATATAAAGAAACGCGCGACATCATGATTTATTAAAAAAAAGGAAAGAAATTCATAAAAATCAGGTCAATGACGATAAGCGCTCACTCACTTGCTATTATACACTTTTATGCGAGCCTGACAATTAAAATTCGCGCCGCGTACTTTTTCGATGGAATAAAGAAAACGGCACTTTATGGTGCCTTGTACTTACGCGTATCAACTTTTTCAGCTCACACGGCAATATCATCCAATTATATTTCACTCCTTGAATTTACAATTTTCGAAAACTTTATGATCAATCATACCAAAAAAAAGATCTCATTAAAATTTTCGCGTAAATTTTCTCTTCTCTTTAACCTAGAATAATTTGGTAAAATAAAGCTTAACGAGCCAACGATAGTTTGATCTTACATATGTCAATTAAAAATATTGCGATTTTTTTAAAAATAAATTAATTTTTAACTTAAACTAATTTCTCTGACATTTAAATTTATAACATCTTAAAATAGCTATTTTCATTTAATTTTTTTTTAAAAACTATAGATCAATAGTTTTTAACGTCTTTACAACATATTTTAAAACGTTTTACGAAATAAATTGTCGATTCAACTCTACGTTAACGTTTCCTTTGAAAATTTCCTGGGAAGCATTTCAATAATTACATAAGTGAGCAATTAATTTTTTCTTAACACAGATATCTCGCGCCTTGAACCCTTGAAATATCCAGAAGAATTTCGTCATTCGCAGGGAGGCTCGTCGCTTTATGTAGGAAAAACCAAATGACCTATACCGACTTTTATGCGTATCAGAAAAAAAAAGTATCATGTAGCGCGCCAAGCGATAAGACATTTTTCCCCTCCACAAGTTACTGAAAGAGAGAAATTGCGCGCGAGACACCGAAAACTTTATCGCCGAATCCCGAGATTATTAATTTTCTCCAGCCTTATCATCGCCCGGCAAAACGTAAGACATATGAAAAAAAATGTGATTGCTGCGGTGCAGCCGCGTGTGTAGTATGCTTCTTTTTTGGCATAGCTAAAAAGTATAATCAATTACGCCGTAAAGGTTGCATAAACGTTGTAAAACGCGTGCTCTTATCATTTAGTCTAAAGTCACAAAAAGATCTTTGCGGTTTATCAATTCTTGAACATTTAAATTTATTTAGTGTTTAGTTTTAAAATAAAAAAATTATTCTAAAAAAATTAGTATTTTTTTTTAAAATTTTTTAAAGCATTTATCCTAATTATAAATTCATGAGCGATTAAATACACGTTATCCCCAGCGTCGTTATATCTAATAAAATCCTAAGTCATAATAATCGCGTTTTTCAAGCACTAAACCATCTACTACGGACAATTAAAAAATCGTCTTCGATAATTAATCGATTCCATTAATCGGGGCGCGCGATCAACCGCAGCCGATCACAGGAGAGCTAATAAGACGCTTGAATCTATAAAAGCCGATCGATAACAATAGGGATCGAGAGATTAACAGTTGAAGAAAGTGAGATAGCGGTTATTAATATCACTGATAAGATAAAGGCGCAAAGAGCGCGGGTGCATTGTAAAAAAAAAAGATGTCCCAGACAAGATACGAGAAAGTCGCGCGATGCTACTGCGCGCGGTGTCTCGACGGTAGGTTTCGGATTTTGGTTTTCCCAACGTCTTTTGTATGCTTGAGAAGGGAAGTACTTCTGCCCAGACTTCCGGGGAATTCCGGCCCGGGTCTAGGAGTGGAGCCGTTGCGAATTAGAGCATGGTCGGTGAAATTTTTTTATGGTAGCGATGGAGTGTACACATTGCAGTAATAATAATGATTAAATCTGTTTGAATAATTAATAAATTTTTAGAAATTTTAAAAGAATTAAGTAAAAAATAATTATAATCGAAATTTTCTAATTAAAAAATTTTTGATAGAAGAAACAATTTTTTGTCAACTCAATGAACTTAATTAATTTCTTTAATATTTGGAACATATGTGTTTTAAAATGGAAAAGTTAATTACTAAAACTCAATTAAAAATCAGCGAAAAATCTGTAATTTTTTAGTATCTTACTGACTGCATAATACTTAAATATTTATCTGCCAGATAAATAATTTAATTAAAATTCTCAATAATTTTATTTTCTTCATAGTAAATTTAACTATACGAACATTATAGCATTCTATTTGATATTAGAGTATATTAATACAATTTCAAGTAAATTTCAAACTTAAATAGCAAAGTACTATAATTTAAGATTTTTTAAAAATTTAACCTAATATGTAGTTCGCAAAAGCATGTTTAAATAATATAATAATAATTAAAATATTAAAAAAATATTTCAATTAAATTTAAAAAAGTCATTTATTAATTTACAGCATTACTTTGATTAATATCTCGAAAGCTCAAACTAAATGTCTACTATAATTGATAACATCGATAACGATATAATGAAAGCCTTCATTAAATTATCCACCGCTCTAAAATTACTGCGCTTCACTCGACTTTCTGCGCACAGATAACACCTGCCAAAATTCCCACCACCTCCGCTATGCCAATCCTCCCACTGTCAAAATCTCTCTCGCTCAGAAAATTCCCGGGATTTTCCATCTTCCGACTGCCCCGCGGCGGTCATTCGCGTAAAACCGTTTAGAGAAAGGTTAGAGACCCCCTATACACACACGCACATAAATTTTGCGCAATCTGGCTAAACTTCAAGAGCGTCCCGTCATACAATTCAATATCGGCGCGGGAATAAACGCGCTGCCGCTCAATTGGCTCGATGCCGTCGCACCGAGAGCAGCAGCAGCAGCAGCGGCAGCAGCACCGGTCACCGCCGGTTCGGAAATCCCGAGCGTGTGCAGCGGAGCGCGCGAGCGCGGCAGCTCCGCATATCGCGCGACACCGCTCCGACGTTATATACCTAGCAGCTAGAAGGTGGGGGCAGCGTCAGTCTGTCGGCGAGCGTCGCCCGGTGCGGATGGCTGTCTCCGCGCAGCTCAGTGAGAAAAAGAGCGAGAAAGAGAGCGAGCGAGCCAAGAAGATAAAGTGCCCGGAGCATTGTACGTGTGTCTGTGCGCGCTGGGTGGTTAAAGTAAAGAGTGCGCGTGAAACGGACCCGAGCAGAGGAGATATAATGACGGCGCGCACCCGCGAGCGCACCCGAGCCATGTCGAAGTTTAGGAAGTCGATGGCGAATATCGGCAAGACCGGCAAGATCATCGTTATGAAGATCAAAAGGATCGAGGTATGCGTATATGCGCGGTCGATTGCTTTTTTTTCTTTCGATTGGTTGAAGTGGATTTATGCGTGGCTGCAGTTTATTGGCTTGTTTAAGCGCGCGGGGCTTTGTTTAGCGCTCGCGGATTTCTACTTTAGCAATGCACGAGTACTGGGATCTCACTAGAATCTGACATTAGCGCGCGAAGGAGAGATAATCGAGTGCACAAGTCGATCTGGAGTCGCGATAGCGCCAGCCTTTTTGAGTGGCGTATCGCGCGTTATCCCATTGTTTAAGAGATAAGAAACTTTTTTTAGATACGCTCGATCGGGGATCAATAAATTATATGGCAGGCATATTTATTCTCACACTACCGAGCGCACGATTATGAACACCTGATAAAATCTACTCGTTTCAATAAAAAAAACTTTTAATAACTGAAATTATAGTAAATTTTCTATCAATTAACATGAAAGTGTATAATCTTTCTTAACAAGCTACTGATTCTCAATAGCTTTATCTATCATTTAAGAATAACTTAAAAAAAAGCACATCAATTGGTAAATGATCACGAACGGTAAGACTGCTGTATCAGCAACGCGTTACATATACATCCTTGCTAACCTCATTTATTATTCCACTTCTCTACCATTAAAACATCGAAATTTTTCCCTCTCTGTTACAGCCCGTCAGCGAGTGGACATCGCTGAACGTAGTCGAGTGGATGGCGGCGCTAAACCTCTACCGCTATGCCGACGTCTTCAAGTCGAAGGACATCAAGGGCAGCGATCTGCTTAACTTGGACCGCGAGAAGCTGATGGTAAGAGCGTAACGCGCGCAACTCCGCTCTCCAATATCTCGTCTCCTTTTCATTTTTCCCCTCTCCTCTCGATTTCCCCCCTACCAGTCCAGATGCTCCCCCCACTCATCCACCTCTGAGCGAGTCAGGCCGTCAGGCGCACGTGACTTAATTCCTATTATTGTAGGCGTTTCAAGGATATATACCGCGAGCTTCCGAGCTCAAGCGCGCCTCCGAGTTATCTAACGATTCGCTCTTTTTTCCTTCTCTGCCTCGATTGTTCGCTAATCCCGCGGCTCGCGGGAGACACATCGATGATGCCTCGATTAAGTAGAGGGAGAAGCGGTGAAAAATGCGCAAAGCCGCGCTGCGAGATTTTTCGGCGAGGTTAGCGAGGAGGAAAGCAAAGCGAGAATCTCTAGACGCGGAAGGTGAGCGCCGCTGGATTATGGTAGCGAGCGATTAATTTGAAATTTATGAGCAAAAAGTTCAGAAACGCCAGAAGAATATCGGCGCCAGGCCGAGGTTGGGCGAGTTTTTTTCAGTCTCGACTGTCCGCGCTCTCTCGCGATGCCGTGTTCGCTGCTGACTTGCCGAGAGCCGAACGAAAGTTTCTATCGCCTCGCCTGGAACTTGAGATGTTTTTGGAAATTTATTTTCATGATAAATAATGCGCTTTATTGTGCCTTATCGCATAACTAAACTTAGAAAATTCTGCCTCGTTTTTCTTTGATATTTATTGGCTTTTGGAAGAGTCTTTCATAAATCATGTGAGAGCCTTCGGAGTATTCCACGGAGTAAAATTAATAATTCACAAACTTTTCTTTAAATTCCGTCGCTCTCTATAATAATACGCGGCAAAGTCGACGAACACACAGCAGCGCGGCGCAAAAATAGCGCCAGTCACTTTCAAATCAGTCATTTCAGCAGATTTTCTTATTATATTCGAATCGCTAGCACCTAATACATCAGCCGCTAAGAATTATTTTTGTCAATCGATTAATTACGCTTTTATTTTAAGAATGCTCCTCGGCCGACTGTATATTTAATGACGCAACATTTTAACAATTTTTCTAATCTGCTCCAAAATACAACGCAAAAGAAAATCTCGCTCCGGTGATTCACCGTCCAAGCATTTGCATATGTTAATAGAACATTTTTCATTGACCATTAATTTCTTCCTTTTTGTTTCACGCCGCCCGTGCGGCACGTCTACACGGTGATCGGAAAAATTAAAGCTTTCCCCCCCTTCCCCGGGCTGACTCACCCACCTGCGAAATGCGCCTGCACGCAGAGCTGTTAAAGTCGTTACGTTAATTATTAAAAATGGAGCGTGAGTATCGTTAAAAAGCTGCACGCGACATTCTTTTGAATATTTCGATGAGGAAAAAAAACAATGATGTTAAATCGGCACACCCGATGATTGCAATGCGATTTATTGATCGGCATGAATCGAGCTAATATGGGAAATTTTGCTTAATCGAAGATGAAAGAATTCGGGTATGATTGAACTTAAAAATAGTGATTGTTACATGTATTTCAATGGTTATTTTAAGAGTATAGTAGTAGAAGAAATTCAATTTTCTCGATAAAATAATTAATTTTATTTACAAATAGTTGCTAATTGATAGAAAAAAGATAATTAAAATTGCATACTTTTTATCTTTAAATGTTTAGTACTTATACATAATAGTTAATGAAATTAATTATAGTAAAAAATATAAAAATAAATTTATCATCGTTTTATATACGTACACGTGTTGAGGGAAAGGAAATAAAACTAAGCATGCCTTATGTAAACGTTGCAAATCCATTTTTTTCGTTAATTAACAGGTCAAACTCGAGACTGTTAATTCACGATTGCGCGATTTAGTATAAATAAATCAAATAGTGTGTTTACGGACAAAAATATATCATTAAATATTTAAGTAAAAATATTAGGCAGTCATTTTTTTCATAATTTTAATATATTTATCTTACTAAATAACAGTAAATGTTTCGCACTCCGAGGGGTTATTCGAATTGTTGAATATATGACCCCTACTGATGTTAATAATCTACCGTGACGTAAAATCCATAGATACGTCTTAATCATTGTTTGAATGTACAAAAAACATCTAGAATCTTGTAAAAAAATGACAAATCATACATCACTTCTTCTTATCGCATAATTTTAAACCGCCTAAGTTCGATGTGAGTGTAATTAAAATTATTCTTTGTGCGTTAATATATAAGGAGTTAGTTTTTATTGCTAATTACATTTTACACATTATATAAGTATCTTTAGTGTATACCTATGCTTGCAAATAAGAATTTAGTATGAAATTACAGGAAGCAGAATTAAAAGCAATGTTAAAATTTTTATTTTTCTAATTATTATTATGTTTAAAAAAGAAAATTACTTTTAGAAACTGAAATAATTCTTCTTTTTACTAACGATAATAATAATAAATTATATTTATCAAAAATATTTTGATTACAAATATCGGAAACAAACTTAGTTTATGAATAAAAAAAATCTATCAACAAGTTCAACAATTATACACTCGCTCAAAGAAAACTTTAACGTCCTTATAATCCAAATATAATTTCTGAAATTGATCAAAATCGACCAAACATAGAGTAAAATAACCAAAATACTCGCTGTTCTCAGAACATGGGCATAAAGGATGAGTTCCATCAGAAAAATATACTCGTATGCATCGAGGAGCTGTGCCAGCCGTCTACGTCGCCGCCTCAGCTCGAGGCCCCTACGACGCCGGCCCAGCAGTCAGATCAGCAACAGCAGCAACAGGCCACGAGCCCACCGCAGCAGCAGCAGCAGCAGCAGCACAACCTCGTGCCACACAGCTTTAGTGTGCTGGAGAAGTGCGACAAGTGCCATAAGTACCTCAGGGGCCTGCTGCACCAGGGCTTTCTATGCCAAGGTAAGAACGTCTTTTAAGCATTATTTATTTATTGTTTATTTACGAACGTTAAGTAGAAATTTGGAAAAGCCAGGATATATTTTAGCATGTTTAATAAATTAAATCGCGACAATCGCTGATTTAGAAACAGATATTTCTGAATAATGAGCCAATTTAGCCTTTGTATGAAGAAAATTTCTTTATCTTGCAGATTTGAAAACTTTTGTAAATATTTAAACTTTGTCAAATTGAACAGACAAAGAATCATATTTATACAGCACCGAAAGTCGCAAAAGCTTAGAATCCAGCCCTAAGCTTCTTAGGAATCGTTACCGAGCATTCGTCATCGTTCCAAATTTACTTATCCTTCTTACGGAAACTCTCTGTTTCTGCCTCTAGCTGACGTTACATCTCAAGTGATAATAACGGAAACCATAAAATACTGAGAATAAAATATTTATTTATTAATTCATGAACATTAGCATTATGATATAATAAGTTTAGTAACTGTTTTTCGCAGTTTCCCCGTTCATTTGCAATCTCACCTAGATATCTTCAAGGCAAGCTAAGAAGGTCGTGATGTAACTTAAAACTTTGCATAACTTGCGTTACTTTTGCATTAGTGCTCTGTAAATTAATTTTCTAAGATTTTTTTTTTAAATAAATAAGTGTAAAAAAATAAATATAAAGATACAAAATAATTGTTGAAAAATTACTCACGAGCAAGTTATTTTATTAACTGCGTATAAATTATATTTCCTTTAATATGTAAAATAAAATTTTTAGTGCCCCACTCAAGGGGTTATTTACTACAAGGGAGTAAATTAACGCCAGAATTTATTGTTGGGCTTGTGGGCTTAAAAAGCCGAGGTAGACAAAACGACCAGGTTTAATGACACTAAATTGAAATTGCGCTCTTACATGGGCGGTTAATGAATGCTTAACCCGAAGAGTCAAAATTATCAGTTAAAGTGTCGAAGCGTTAATAAAATATTAAACCGGCGACATTGAAAAATGAATATTTAACGATCGTTTTCACTTTGCAATTACGGTACTTTAGCCGCCAATTTTTATAGTTTGTGTGCTGCTATTGGTCTTTTTCGTTAAGACGATTTTTTTCATTTATTACGTGTCGTAAAAGCACTACTTTATTAATGACTTAATAGTGTCGATAATCAATTTGGGCATACATAAAATTTAATAAATAATAATAATATACAAAAAAAAATATAACATAAAATTAATCATTGTATTTAGTTAGTATCGAACACGAAATTCTTGGTATAGGTGATTTTTTTGCATGTAACTCCTCAAAATCACATCTCTTCGACTTTGATGTTTCTCGAGAAGTAAATTTCTTTGTGTGAATGTATACAGTGTACACACGTACACACACTCACACGCATACACATATATACACATACATACACACACACATACACTCGCACAGAAACACTGTCTTATGCCGACCGTCGGCATCCTTAATCGAAAATCGGCGCGACAGCCGGTAATTCGCAATTTCCAGATCAATCAGGACCCACTCTGAAATTGGAAAAGTACTCTGCGAAAAAGGAATACGCACGCTTTCCGCATAAAATCTGCTCTCGCATGGCAAAAAAAAAATTTCGATGGATTTTAAAATTTTTTTTTTAGTGTTGCGTTAATGTTTTGTGTTACATACTCTATATAGTTTATTATATTTACAATTTGAAAACTTTGTCGAATATCTTTAGATAGTTATGCAACTTATTACATATATTATAGAAATATCACATTCCATACGTGTAACATTTCTGAAATATTAAATGCCCAACGGGTAACAACTTTCATTCGATTTTATTTCATTAAAAGAAGGATAGGATCGTTCAAGTAATATTATTTTTACTAATTCGCAACGTATTTTCTATAAATGAAATTTTAAAAAATCTTTTTTTAAAACTAAAAATATTGTATTTTTTACGATCATCTGGACATTTACCTGCGATTTCCCAAGAATTTTGCCCTCAAACTTGCAAAACTGCCCGTGCACGTTTGCTTTGCTCATTTTTTCTTAATGTATTCACCAAGCGCACACCTTTATTTTTAATTAATTTCTCGAGACCTCTTAATTATTATTGTCGATGCTATCATTAATAATATTATTTCTACTATTATTTTCATAAGTGCATTAGGAAATTTTTTTTTATTTTTGCTCTAAGTGAGACAGCTTTTTGTTGAATCAATTCGTGAAATGCGCGCCCTTTCAAGCACGTAAAATTTTTTTTCTCACCAAAAATATCAAATAGCTCTATCCCGCGATAGACTTTGTTTTGGTTAAAATTGGACTCACTTGAAATCAAATAACAAATGACATTGTAAAAATCGAAGGATTAAATCTAATGTTGCATTTATTACTTCGAAAAAAATACTATTCCATTGGTTTTTCTGAATTTTGAATGCGACAGCTTTATTTATTTCTGTAATTAAAAAAGATCTTGCGTCGTGTTGGGTAATTGTTGCATATGTTTCATAATGAGCAATGCACGTGTCTACGAGTTTATGCTAATACATTATATTGAATTTTCTTCATTGAAATACTGAGCTTTTTATACATAATGAAAAGCTGAAAACAATAAATTATGGGATTCAAGCGAATACTGCAACATAGTATTACAATAAGACATATACTTATA